>CM037863.1:36839552-36934552 GCA_021292105.1 Anadara kagoshimensis | reverse complement strand
GTAACGGAATAAGCCGAGGCTTGTCGAAACATCAACCTTTTACGGTACATAGAAATACTTACAAATTGTTTAGTGAAAAGCATCGGTAGGAAGTATAGATTTCAGTTTGTACAAAACCTCCCTCCCCTGCACTCACTTCAATACTGAACTCATTTCGGCTTCTACCTAGCAAGTTGCTCAGGTGAGCGATGTGGCCCCTGGGCCTCTTGTTTTTCTACTGAAGGAAACTTAAATACCCAATGCTAAAAAATAAATAAATATATAAAAACAATAGAAGTTATTTCCGATAAATCTGGGAAATAAATGCAGTTCACTATACAAGCTTCATTTACTAAATAGCTGGGATAACACCTTCTGCGTCACTTCCGGTTTTGTGCCCTTTTACTACCAAAGGGAGATAACACAGTTTTTCAACAGTTTCAGGACTTTAATTTACGCTTTAGAAAAGGACAGAAATGATTAAAAAATGTTATTTGTGGCTAAATCGACTTTTTATGATGTAATCTTTTGGAAAATAGTACTAAAAAAAATTCGATTTTTCGTGACCGGTGACCTTTAAGGGTATTTTTACTCTATTAGAAACGTAATATGAATAGACCCTATTTCTCGGGCAAGCTTTTTAGAAAGCTTATACTTGTTCATAGTGTAACAGGTGCGCGTAAAGGAAGAGTTATATCCCTTTGTAAGAAATCTTTTGTTTATTTCGGTAGTTAAAGGTCTAAACTTCCTGTTTACGAAAAGCCACGTTAGGGAAGCTGATTTGCTGGTTTTTCTGCGGCAAAACTTGAACATATTTATCTTAATGTCAACTTTGTAAAATGCAAGCCAAAGAATTACTCGAGAGGCTTCGGCAGTATGACGCTTATCCGAAAACCTTAGAAGATTTCCGTGTGAAAACTTATGGCGGAGCTGCTGGTAAAATAAATCGATAGACCCCAGATTTTTCAATGTTCAACCTAGAAATACAGTTGGTTGGGTCATTGGTTGGGTCATCCTGACCCAGGCCTTGAAAAAATCATGACCATGTTTTCAAAATTGGGTCTACATTTTAATATAATTTGAAACATTGTATATGCAAAATTATTATATTGTCAATGATCCAATGACACATAACTCCTTTCTAGATTAAACACTGAATTATGTTCCAATAATATTTTGTGTATCCCATGTAGGGGTTAAAAATTATGTTTTGTAATTGAAGGTTCAGGACCCTTTGTCTTTATTTTTGGAGATCCCACATAATATTAACATTGGAAGATGCTAGGGATGGCACGATATATTGGTATACCGATATACCGTTCGATGGGCTACTCCCAACGATAATCAATATTGATTTTTCAAATATTGATAAGTAACTAGAAAATCCAAAACTTCACAAAAACAATTAAAGATCGATAATGCCTTACTTGTTTTTATTAATATTTATTTAATCGAGCTCCAATGGTCATAACATGTGCATTTGTATATACAGGTAAGTATGTCATCATTTCTGGGCACGTCTGAAATGATGCGAAATCCTTCAGATGCTTGAGCGCCCCTTATTACAGTAAGAAGTACTTCAAGTGTATGCATGATTCATATAGATTATAATGGTGGAAAAAAAACGACAGGTCCATCAAAATTTTACAGTTTAAATTTCAAGGGTCCCAAGGTAAAGTGAAGTCTTGCACCCCCGCCCCATGGAATTTTGAACCCCTGCCATTTAGTAATTAAAGTTGTGATTAGGTGTGCTTAGGCTGAAAAAAATGAAAGTGTGGATCTAGGGGAAAAATCTGAAATTGCGACAGTGTTTGTCATTTCTTCTAAGTTTAAGATTACCAACATCAAGACAACCAGGAAATGTAGAATATCAATCCTTTCAATTCAGCTACCATGAAATTATTGTAGACAATGGTTTTCGGCCTAACCACTGCAGTAACTCAGTTGGTAGAGGGCTTGCTCTATGAGTAGGAGGTGGTGGGTTTGAACCATGGCCAGATCTGACAAAAGACTTGACAGTGGGTAGTGACAGTTTTTTCGCCAAGCACTTGGCATTATGAAATGAAAGTCTTTTGGATGGGAACTTAATAAATGTGGTCTTTTGTCACAGTAGGCATGGCATGATAAAAAAAACCTGATGTATAATGTCATAAACACAAAACGCAGGCCATTGACCTTGAGTGCACTGCAAAGGTAAAAAATTGTGCCACTTCATCTATGGCTGGTGACATCTTGATATAGTGAAATACTCTTGACTGGGATGTAAAACCCCATTCAACCCATTAGCAGGCACTTATTTTCATTGTGTAATAATTAATTATGCTAATTATGATTTATATTTAAACATCTTTTTATTTCTTATCCCCTGCCTTTCAAAGAAAGATGGGAATATTAATTTCGAGTTTACATCTGACTGTCCGACATTCTTGTCTGCGCAAATTCTCCAAAACTATGAAGCACTATTTCACGAAACTTGGTGCAAAGCATCAACATTAATAGGAGATGCACATATTATTAACCCAAGCTGGTTTGCTCTTTTTTCTGGGAGTTATTGTCCTTTGAACATAAGTGCAAATCCCCAAAAAAAAGAACTTTATTCACCTAATTTGCTTGTTTTGGGTTTTTTTTTTCAGTGACATTGGTGAGCTCGGTGATCATGTTTATTCTGTTTGTATCAGAACTGAATTATTATCTGTCCAAAGATATTCAACCAGAATTATTTGTAGACACATCAAGGGGACAGAAACTCAAAATCAACATAGATATCATGTTCCCTCATGTCCCCTGTGCATGTAAGTATAGTGTGTATAAAACTACCTGTATATACACTAAACCCTGTTCGATTGGCCACCTCTATATAAAGATTACATGGTCAATTAAGATGTGTTTTAAGCCCCTCACTTCATATTTTAACCCAAAAGAATTCTGTATAAAGACTATCTGTCTCTGAAGACCACACTGTTTTAGTTCTCTTTACCTCACATTTCAACCAAAAAACTACATACTGTAGATCACTTATTTTTCGCGAGTAGAAAATTTCGTGTCTAGTCCTTCTTGGCCTTATTAGCGAATATTTGAATTCACGTTTGGAATCTTATCGAATACAACATATGTATTTAAACATAGAAATATCTGTGTGCTGGAAATATTCCGTGATATTTGATTTCGCGAATGGGATAATTCGCAAATTTACGCAAAAATAAATCTCTCGCCAGATAAAAGTGAACTACAGTAATGACCACCTGTTTATAAGTCCATGCTCCTTAAGTCCCATGGACAGTAATCCTTTAACAGGTTCTACTGTATTTAAAGTAAGAGGTCCATTTTAAAACAAAAATTCTAACATGCCCCATCTTTTCCTTTATGTGAAACATGAAAAAAGCTAGCCATGGTATAACAAATGATAACCCATTGCAGTTACATTTTAGTGACACACTCCCTTACTCATCTTATGATGTCATGCTTGTTGTCATGAACAATGTTTTTGACATAATTTTCATTCATGAAGTCATTTATTTCAACGGAGGTAATCTCAACAGCAGAATTGTTTCAATGGGCCTTTTTGCTAATAAATGGTAAAATGTACTTCTGATAAAAAGAGTTCCAAATGTTATTTCGATTGTTTTATTGAAGTCATGTTAGAATTGAAATAATCTTGGTAATGTTTACTCATCAGATATTAGTATAGATGCTATGGATGTATCTGGAGAACAGCAATTAGATGTAGATCATCATTTGTTTAAACAGAGACTCAATAAAGACGGAACAAAAGTGGACGAACATCCAGAAAAACAAGGCAAGTTTGTGTGTTTTATTATACCCCCATAAACAAAGTTTAGGGGGATTTATAAGAATCTCCCTGTCTGTGTGTCTGTCCACCTGGCTCTCTGCACCAATATCATGTCCGCTCCATATCTTTCATGTATTTAAATGCATTTTGATCAAACTTGGCACAAATGTAAACCAACATGAGACTTTGTGTCGCAAACCAAATTTAGGTGTCACAAGGTCAAATCTTAGAAATAAAATCTTGGCAATGTTGGAGACATTGTCTCTCAAGAGATCACTGCAGAACTTAGACAACTCAAAACATTAAACATTATTTTCTGATCAAATACTGCCAAGTCATTTTATTTCCAAGAGTCCAATTTCCATGTTTTACTACATGTATATCATCATGATCATTGACATGTAAATCTAAGAAATCAACAGAAATAGGGACAGCACGAAAATTAATGATTTCACAATCCCATGCATCACTTGGTCCCCACAGTTTTTCTGTATTATGTTTTAAATTTGATACCTTCAATCTTATATCATAAAAAATAAAGTTAAATTTGAATACATGTATATTTAAAAATTCTCAAAGTTACTTTGCATTTTAAACTTCAATGCTATTTCTATGGCCTGCACAACTGCTGAACATGTTTTAATATGAAATCTTGCAAATGTTGGACCGAAATTTCATATGTGAATCATACATCTTATACAATATACCTTAGTGCCTATCGATTTATTGGTTACAAATTTATTTCTGAATTTATTGTATATATGGTAATCTCTATATCGACTAACAGCTGTGAAAGGTGAGTGTTATATGTCAATATTGACCAACCCCTAGTTTCACATTCATTTCTTAACTAAGATTTTCCTTAACTTAATATTGATAGATCCTCAGCCACTCCCACAATATTCAAACAAAGACTCAGTATGCTTGAATTACACACAAAAAGAATGAAAACTCGGCCTGAATTGTACCATTTAATGATGTCACTGACACTAGTACGTCATTAGTTGCAGTGACGCTGCTCTGGTACCATGATGGAGGCAAATGTCGGAACATAAAATGCATGGCGGGCGATACTTCAATTAAGGCCATGTCAAATTAATTTGTAGTTCATCTGACCTGTAAAATTTAAAATTAAGGAAAAAATTAAACTCTGTTTCAAATTGTCTTCTGCCTGTTCAGTAAAATCCTGCACAAAAAGTTTGGTCCATTTTTTTGTGGCTCTGATATAGAATTTTTCAATATCATGGGTACATTGGAAACAAAGCCTGTGTAAAGCATATCAGTATTCATTGTTGGGCAAAAACTACCACCTGGATTACTACTGCGGTAGCTCAGTTGGTAAAGTGTTTGCTCCATAAGTGGGAGGTCATAGGTTCAAAATCCAGAATGGGTCTGACCCAAGACTTGAAAGTGGGTAGTGATTATTCTTTTGCCAAGCACTTGGCATTATGAAATGAAAGTCACAGGTCTTTTGGATTGGAATTAAACGAGGTTCCATATCATGGTATGCTAGCACAATAAAGAACCCTGTTGTATAATGCCAAAGGCAAAGTTTCTGTACCTTTACCTATAGCTGGCAACATATTGATATAATTGGGATATTCTTGACTGGGACTTTAAACACCATTACTCAACTCAACTCCACCACCTGGACTGTAGTATTAGGACCTTGTTTGGTTTATTATTTGTGATATTAAATGGAAATATGCTAAAACAGAATATCTATGCTTCTATGAGTTATGTTTGTATTTTTTTTTTTTTTTTTTTTTTTTTTTTTTTTTTGATTTTTCATGCAATAACTTTTTTTGTGCATTTTATTCTTACTTGCCTGGTTCAATTTTTTTTTTTTTTTAATTTTTTTACAATTCTCATTTGAACTACAAAATAATCATCATTTTTGACAAAACACAATAGAAATGATATCAGTTTGTTGTGATCTTTAAAATGACACTTTAAATTCCTGAATTTCTTGAAATTCAACAAAGTTATCCAGATTTAAGTTAAGAAAAATCTTAGTGAAGAAATAATTGAGAAATATTCCTTAGGGAATTTAATTAGATAAATTTCTGTTTAATTTTAAAAGATGGTCTATGGGATTATTATTTTTTTTATTTCTGTAGATTTTTCATTTATATGCAGTAGTCTCAAACTTAAAAAGAGTTTAAGACCCCATTTTGTTTACTTTAAAATTAGGTTATTAGTTTGTAGAATTAAGTTCAGTTGTTAAATATAATGAAACCTGACTTAAAGGGCCAACTCTATCTAAGACCCACTTGCTTATAAACTTTATAAAGACCAGTAGAATTTTATTCCAATTGCTCTTTGTTCATGTTATTTGAACTATATATATATAATTAAATTGTAATACTATCCAGTGTTGTAAATTTTTTTATGTCTATGATCCCATAGACAGAATTTTTTGACGTCATATTAGATGAAGTCATATTGTGCAGAAAATGTTCATGCAAGGCTAGCTACCGGCAGTTGCCATTGGCAATCAGCTGTGTTCCGCTTTTTGATTAATGCGCCATTTTTTGTTTTAATGCGCTGGGTTTTTGTTTCATGTGTATAATTTAAAGATACCATGAATGTTATAAATATTGAATTTATTTTTTAATTTAATTATTAGGAATGGTTGTAATTTTTTTTCAATCTATGGGGTCATAGATAAAATTATTTGGTGCACGCGTATGCATAAACCGCTTTGCGGTTTTATGCCGCTTGTACCAAATAATTTTTTCTCACACCTGTGACATGGAAATCCCTTGTTTTTACCCATGTGGGATTTCCTTGTTTCACCCTAGGGTTGAGACAGGCTACACACTGTATTTCCCACGTAGTTATACCTGCTCTGGATTTATCGTTGAGAGTACTTAATAAGTTGAGAAACGCTCCGAAGTCAACCATCAATTTCTCAATGTCACAATCACTTACACACGCTTAATTGGTTACGTCATTTTCAGCAGGCACCGATGATGACATGAAAACTGAACATCTGATGCAATTTTTTTGTTTACAAATCATGTTATATGTTGCAAATGTGTGAGAAAAAGAATCTTACACCGGTAACAGGGTAAGACAGAGATATCTCGCTAAAGCTCGTTCTGGACAGGAAAATATTCATCCTCGTTTGAGATATCTCTGTCTTCCCTGTTACCGGTGTTAGATTCTATTAATCTATGACCCCATAGATAGAAAAAAAATTACAATCATTCCTTAAAAGGTTCACCTGCTCATAAAGGCCAATTTTACTGGTATAACAATGATAAAACAGATTTGTGTTCATACACATCATGAATAGAGCTGTTATTATATACCGTCATCGTGATTATCGTCGCCAAGGATTTGCTAATGGCGATATTGTGAAACAAAGCTTATATCATGATATCGCGGAACCCTATTTCTTACAAAAATATTTCTTTGAAATCATTGCATCACTTGTGTATTAATCATGATTAAGCAGATTAAACATGTAGTTTTACGTGAACCACAAACAAATCACTGCTGACAGGTGACATAATAAATATACAATGTATCAATGCATACTATGTTTATTGTATACTGTAAACCTATTTATTTTCAAGGTGTACTAAGTTTCGCTTATTTCGCAGTCGTTTGTTTTACCCAAAAATATTTTACTTATTATGTAATAGATCATATTTCAAAAATGCGAAAATTTAACTAGGCAGATATGTATAAATATTCTATATCGCGAAAATAAATATACGCGAAATTAAATACATTTACAGTATATTTGCTTACCACAATTTCATATTCAGCATATTCATATGGAAATATTGTGATATAATCGCGATGATATCATCAAAATTATTGTGATATCACAATGTCTGTTTGTCTCACGATTACAGGTCTAGTCATGAACCCAACTGTCTTTCAATGGGAATTGAAATACAATTGCTTCCACGTGTTTCATCAAAGAGAGATACAGTCATAATGTAAATATTTACATTTTAAACTTTGTAGGCCTCTTCTGCCTTAATTGTTTTAAAGCACACACTTACAGGTCAAAAAGTCTTTTGCCATCTAGGTTCCCACTCTGGTAGATCCAGATGTTAATAGGTTTTGTATGGTCTTTTGTCAAAGTCCTGTGTTTTCTCTGGGTTCTCTGGTTGTCTCCACCATACCAGAGCAGACTGCTGACTTGAAGTTCAAGTTTACCTATAAAGTATTCATTTGCAACTTTTTATATTTTGTTTTATGCAGATTTAGGTGCAGAAGCTGTTGAAAAGGGTGTAGAGGTAAAGTAAACAATGATATATTTACCCCTTCAACTTCCCTCATAAGTAAAATGGGCTTAACCCAGAATTGATAAAAGGACTTAAAAAACCTATTCCTTTCAAGGTCCTGTAAAGGGGGAAATTTTCATGTTGGTAAAATTTTCTCTTATTTTGCACTAAAGGAATTATGGTACGTGAAAATTTTACCCCACATGAAAATGAGTTAAGTTGAGTTGAGTAATGGTGTTTAACGCCCCAGTCAAGAATATTTCACTTATATCGAGACGTCCACATGAAAATGTCAACCATACAGGTTAATATATCATAAAATATAGAATATACATCCACTTACATTGGTTACACTTGCAGCCTCTTGGAAATATTGTTCATGACCCTGATTTTCCCGAAATTAGCAAAAGGATGATTTTACAATTTTCAAAATAAGGCACTGCACTCCTACCATGTAGTTTCATGCAGATTTGCATATTGATTTTAGTCCATATTTCTTAAGTACATATTTTACTGTACCTGTATTAATTGTTGTTAATATATGTTTTTATTATTTTTGTGTGTGTGTGTGTGATATGTTCATCAGCAGTTTCAGTACTTTGATTCATATTTTGTAGGCTGTGACAAAAAAATTAGATCCTGACAGATGTGAGAGTTGCTACGGAGCAGAATCTCCTGAATTAAAGTATGTGTAATTTTTTATTAGACGATGGTTTTTATATTGTAAACTAATTTTTGTTGACTGTAAATCAGCCAAAAACATACCGGTCTATGTCCAAATCAGAATCTAAAAAATCAACTTCAAACATACTTGTTCATGTCCAAATCACAACCGCAAAAGTCAACTTCAAACATTAACGCCCAAAACACAATCCAAAAAAATAAAAACTGGCAAGTTAAGTTAAACACTTGGACCTCCACCGGGTAATTGAAACCGGGTGCTCAGAAAGGGTAATGGTATCATGTCAGACATAATATTTTTTAACAATATTGGAATAAATAAAGTTTATTGATATTTTTATAAAAGTGCCCTATTAGGTAAATGTATGCTTGGTAGTAAAATACGAAAAAAAATCAATCTTTGGTAAAATGAGGTTATATTTTAATCAGGGGCATTTGTTATAACTAGGGTCTTTTTGGTACTTACCAAAGCATTCATAAGGTTTTATGGTTTTCATCACAATATTTTTAATATGCATGATGTCTCTCTAAATTTCTATTCCTGGTGGTCAAAATTGTCATTAGCTACTGATTTCAAGGTTGTCATTTAGGTACTTATTTATTGTTAAGTGTTTGATTTTGGTACAATATCCATACAAAAAGTCCGAATTTTTAGTACTTTTAATTTTAAAAAAATGGTTAAATGTGAAAAATCTATCTAATTTACCCTTTTCATTTTATCTGTCTGTTTATCAGTGTTTATGGTACACATCCCTCAAAAATGGATAAATCTGACGATTTGGTCAGCCTGGCTATCATCTATCATGATTTTTCAATCAAAACTTGTTCATGACGATAAACTTTTGTGATTTAGAGCTTAAAGGAGTGGAGTAATTGTGTTTCACACATCAGTCACTTATTGAGACAGTCAGTTCTGGGATGGTGAAGAAAAACAGAGTGCCCAATGGAAACCACCAACTTTCAGCAATCAGACTGATAATTTTTCCCACGCTTTGATCTGGGGTTTAAACCTATGATGAGAGGCAGTGCAGAGCACTTGGCATTTAGAAATCAAAGCCATGGGTCCTTCAGAAGAAGGAACTTTAGGAGTGGAATTGGGAAATTTTAGGCATATTTCCCTAGTTGAAATTACCTATGGATTTTGCCAGTGTACCACATGGTCATTACCCTTTAACATTTGTGTGGGATGGTTTTTGAAAATTTATGCTGCAATCCACCGGATTAACATAGTTTTTACGGAAAAACGCGAACTGATATGATTCCATATCCAATGGAAATAATTGTTCTGCACAAATGTTCGGGGGTACTTTAAACATATTTAATTTCGCATGTATTTATTTTCCGCAATATAGGAAATTTATACATATATGCAAATATTATGTTTTGTGTTTTTGAAATATGCATTATAACACAATATTCTTAATATAACTTTTGCGCAGTATTAATTTTAGCCCAAAACAAACGACCGTGAAATATGCGAAAAATACTACACCACGAAAATTAGTACGTTAATAGTCTCACTAGCACATGGTATAGTGGCAAACCCTATATTACCTACCTATACCTACCTATCCTCTTCGTCCCTGGTGTGACATAAGGCCACAACCAGTTACCTTCATTTCATTCTGTCCTTTTCCATTCTTTGTGCCTGCCCCCAAGATAGTCCAAGGTCTTCCAGTTCGGCATTTATTGTTCTTCTCCAGGTCTATTTTGGTCTTCCTGGCTTTCTTTTTTCCTGTGGTGCCCAATAAAGTGCTTGTTTTGGTATGCGTTGTTGTGGCATTCTCAAAACATGCCGTGACCATCTAAATCTTCTTTGTTTGATCTCTATCAATCAGCATAGAGATCAAACAAACCCTACACTGTATAATAGGAAAACAAAATCACTATCTTCAATTTTTTTAATCCATTTTATCAGATGCTGTAATAATTGTGAAGATGTCAGAGAAGCATATAGGAAGAGAGGATGGGCTTTTAATAATCCAGAAACCATAGAACAGTGTATGAGAGAGGGATGGACAGAGAAAATGAAGGCCCAGAAAGAAGAAGGATGCCAGTTGTATGGTTATTTAGAAGTAAATAAAGTCGCTGGAAATTTCCATTTTGCTCCAGGAAAGAGTTTCCAGCAGCATCATGTACATGGTATGTTATTTTATGGATTAAACATTACATTGTAGATTAGTGTGTTTAACTTGATTGTGACTGAAAGGGTCAAAATTTAGATAGTATTTTAATGGGTGGATAGTATTTTAATGGGTCAAACTTTAGATTGAAGTACAGACATGTTGAAAGTTTAACACTGAGCTAACGAAAAGAAGTCAGAAGTTAGGCTTCTGAGTGGCCATAATATTAGCTAGTGGCCCAGAAAAGCTGCAGAGAGAAAGATAGCACTGCCGAAGAAGCTATCGAGATATACCTAATGAGATGACACTGAGCTAACGAAAAGAAGTCAGAAGTTAGGCTTCTGAGTGGACAAAGTATTAGCTAGTGGCCCAGAAAAGCTGCAGAGAGAAAGATAGCACTGCGGAAGAAGCTGTTGAGATATACTTAATGATAATACCTTATTCATTATCTTAATGTTAAACTTTCAACAGGTCTGTACAATATACTGTAAACACCCATGTAATTTATGCAGTTTTTTTAGTAAAAATAAAGTTTAAGTTTAGGGGGTGCGTAAATCACCCGAGTAGATTGTTTCCATACGATTTTATACTAAAATGGGTCATGTTTAAGATAAATACCATTTTGTGGGGTGGTAAAGTTACTGTTGTTATTTGCAGTTTTCTTTAAAAGCGTATTAGAAGACATTAACTTGTAAGTCTGGTTACAAAATTTATTCTCTGTATATCCCTCCTGTTGAAGGAGCAACCAAATATACATGTATGGTATCGTAAAAGTGATATACAAAGACCACAATATCATAACAACTCAATAATTTTCAGTACCCAATTATCTGCGCTTGGTGATGTCTCTAGAATGATTCACCCCTTTTATGATACGATACATATGATACCTATCACGATACATGACTCATGATACAATTATTTTCAATTTGATACATTGCTTTCAACATGATAGGAATGTCATATCTAGGCTTGTAAAGTTTCACAAAATTTGCAAAACATTCATTTGTTACAGTAGAAAATGCTATGTATGACAAAAAGCATTTCAGTAAACCATATTTCACATACTGGAAAACAGCTTGAACGGCGGGTCGATGTCCACCATCTTTTTAACGTCGAGACTAAAAGACAAATTGGACCGAAACCGAACCAAAATTCTAGAAATGTGATCAATGAACCGAACTAAACAAAAAAACTGTGGTGAATCGTTCTAGCCCTGATGTCTCGGTAATTTACAAATACATTTCTCTTAACATGAATTTGCATTTCACTCCTGTATACAGTGTAGGTCTAGCACATAATTTCTTTATTTCTATTTTTCAGTTCACGATTTACAAGCATTTGGTGGGCAAAAGGTAAGTAAAACACAAAGCGTGATACCTATTCTTACCTTGTGCTTATTTTATTGTGTGCCTGATTTTGCCATCTTATCATTTCATTTGATTAGGATTAAGAATTTGCAATTTGGAAACACGTTAAATCTGAAGCAATGAATGCCAAATTAAAATAACAAGAAATATTGATCAAACACAAACATACTTGTTCATGTTCAAGTCACAATCACAGAGTAAAATCTTCAAAAACTGACAAATTAAGTGAAAGTGAACTCCCACTTGACATTGAGCATTAAAAATATCGGAGTAAGTGAATTAGTAATGGTGTTTAACATCCTAATCAAGATGATCATGATGATGGCATTATACAGCAGGGTTCTTCATCGTGCTGCGCCTACTGTGACACAGGACCTCATTTAATTTATTTGAAGTGCTGGATAAACACTTCCCACTTTCAAGTCATGGGTCAGACCCCATCGGGATTCCAACACATGACCTCCAACATATAGAGCAAGCACTCTACCACTGAGCTAACGTAGTGGTCAAGAATTATCTGAGGTCAATGGCTAGTATAGGTACAACGCTAGTATGATCACTGGTTGTAAATAAGGGAGTGGTAAAATGAGATGGTTGGGGGATCAGTTCCTATAGTATGTGTTTAAATAATCGAGAGAGATTTATAAATAAAACATGAGAAATGGACTTAGCGACTTTACAATACTGTGGTGATCAAGGGGCACTATAATGAGGTTTTACTGTACTTTGGTGAAATGTGCGGTGGCAAAGTTATTGAGGGACATTATTATGAGGTTTCACTGTACTGTAGCGAAAAGTGAGATGGCAAAGTTATGGTGGCACATTATAATCAGATTTAACTCTACAGTGGAGATAAGATTGGTGGCAAAGTTATTGAGAGGCATTATACTGTAGTTTAACTGTACTGTGGTGGTAAGATTGGTGGCAAAGTTATTAAGAGACATTATTATGAGGTTTCAATGTATTGGGGCAAAAACCGAGATGGCAAATTTATCTAGGGACATTATAACCAGGTTTAACTTTACTGTGGCAATAAGTTTGGTGGCAAAGTTATTGAGAGGCATTATTATGAGGTTTTAATGTACTGTGGCGAAAAGTGAGGTGGCAAATTTATCCAGGGGCATTATAACCAGGTTTAACTCTACTGTGACGATAAGTTTGGTGGCAAAGTTATCGAGAGGCATTAATTATACTGTAGTTTTACTGAACTATTATGATAAGCAAGGTGGCAAAGCTACCACCAGTTAGTATTAAGAGTGGTTGTAACGAGGTCTTATTGTTTCTTTCTTTTTTTCAGTTTAATTTATCACATTCCATAAGGCATTTATCATTTGGTGAAGATTATCCTGGAATAGTTAATCCATTAGACAATGTCGGTGAAATAGCAGAATATGGTGAGTAGGATTATCTCAACAAGACGAGTCAAGCTCTCAAAAAGTTGGAGCCAAAAGAAATTGCCAAATAATCACATTTGAGCCCCAAACAAGATATTTCGCTTACTGTATTAGAAGAAACATTCATGGGGAAAATACTAGTATATTTGACTCTTGAACTGTATCTTCTCAGCGTTTCTTATTTCATTTTCCCTACAGAAGGAACCATGAAAATTTCTTGCTGCCAAAAAGTTTGGAAGATCAAAACTACAAAAGTTTCAATCACTAATGTTTCTTCTCATGTTTATTGAGGTGGTCAGTTTCAGAATGGTTGAGGAAACTGGAGTGCCCAGAG
This sequence comes from Anadara kagoshimensis, assembly GCA_021292105.1. Taxonomy (NCBI): domain Eukaryota; kingdom Metazoa; phylum Mollusca; class Bivalvia; order Arcoida; family Arcidae; genus Anadara; species Anadara kagoshimensis. The sequence goes on along the minus strand of CM037863.1, from coordinate 36,920,634 downwards.
AACACCACAAACCTTAGCAAGTGAACTAATAAACACTAGGATTTGTCCAGAGTGGGATTTGAACCTAAGCGATGAGAGGTACTCTGATCCATAAGTCAAAACTTTAGACCACTCTGTCACCGAGGGCCTGATAAGAGAATATATCAACACTACGGTTTTTAGCCTAAAATCTTAAGTTGTGTTTTTCATCTATATCTGTCAAAAGATGCATTTTAGTGGACTTGGTGATAAGCAAATGGATTCAGGTTTACACAAGTTTTTCTCACATGAAAGTATTTTTAAAGCCCTCTAACTAGGGCAACTGCTTGAATTCTGATGCAAAAAGGCAACATTCACCTGATGCCAAAACCTGGAGCTCTGTGCAAATTGACTTTACATATAAATGTACAAGTGCTAAGGTTAATGGCCAAATGTGATTTAGCTGTTGGGGCCAGCTTATGAGACCATTGGTTCTAGTTCCAGTCTGGCTGCATGGTACTGGTCTGTGAATGAGCAAAATTGAATTTCACATTGCTCCATTGCACCTAGTCTCTAGAGTCCATTCATTACCTTGGGGTGAACTATTAACAAAGATCATGCTAGTCTCCAACATTCATGAATATTATGATTTTAAACTAAATACTTCTTTCCATTTTGAAGGGTGGTACAATTCCTGATCATAAACTTGGAAAATCCTAGATTCAGTTTTGCCATAACATATCTCATACACCATCATTAGGAGTGGAGTAATGATTTTTTTTTGTGTCCCAGTCAAGATTCTTTCACTTATATCGAGGTGGTTAGCACAGGGATGGTGGAGGAAACCTAAGTGCCCAGAAAAAACCACCAACTTTCGGCAAGCCAACTGACAAACTTCCTCATACTAAAATCTGCCCATAGTGGAATTAAACCTAGACAGTGAGAGACACTGTGATCCATAAGCCTACACTTCAGACCACTCGGTCTTGGAGGCCCCTAGTTTGTAACGAGACCATAAAACTGTCTTTTATCTAACTTCTTGCTCAGTCAGTTTCATCCGCTTCTGGTTGTTAGCGTCCTCTGTAGTGGCCAAAGATGGCCTTCTTTTTTTTCGAACTCTACAGAAGTGTCTTTAGTGTACACCGAGACACAGGACCTTGGTTATGAGTCTAATCCCAAAGACTAATAATAATTCTGGTAATGAGCTCTTTACAGCTCTATTAAAGACAGGAGATGAAATTATCTCAGAAAATTTTCCAACTCCTGAGCGAGGTTCGAACCCACAACCAGAAAATTTTCCAACTCCTGAGTGCGGTTCGAACCCACAACCAGAAAATTTTCCAACTCCTGAGTGCGGTTCGAACCCACAACCAGAAAATTTTCCAACTCCTGAGTGCGGTTCGAACCACAACCCTTGACTTCAAGCCAGTGCAGGTACCACTTGGCCATGTCCGCCCATAAAACATTAAACATTCAAGAATTTGATGAAAAACAAAGACAATCTTTTCTAATAAAGTCATTTATTCATCATTACAAATATTCATATGAAACACCACAGCATTCATAACTAATTACTATCGTCATAGTAACAATAAATCAATACATAATTTTCATCACTGTTACCATTTTATGCACACTGCACCCTATATGAAAATCTGCAAAATACTGGTCATATGTGTATATAAATTAGGCAACTAACTATATTTTGAAAATTCCTATATCTGGAACAGAGAAATTGACCTGAGTAGACTTAAAATATTATTGTGAATTGAAACAAAATTTTACACACCAGTCTATCTTTGAATGGGGTTTTTGTTATGGCTGAAAAACAATTCTAATTTGTATTTCGAAAGAAACATTGACATGCATGGTGGAAACTGATTTTATTATTGATAAATATGAATTGAAATACAAGTCTTGTTTTCATGTGAAAACAGGAAAATCTAAAATATCAACCTTTAGATTAAAGCATTTCAGGGATTTTGTTTTCCTAAACATATCACTAAATAAATATAAGCAGTTTCCCCTGGAGAAAATAATTAAAATTTACACAATTTTTCTTTAAAATTCCCCAAAAGAGTGATGCAAGAGCAAAAAGTTTACAGAAATTAGATCTAGTCATAGAATACTGCCCTGACAAATATTGTCATAAAGTAACATATTTGCAATCATTGCAACAATATCATAATCTATGTGTAATTTATATATTCAATTTTTCCTATTTTTAAAGTTCCAAATTTTCCCAATTTTGGTGGCAAAGTCATAAAAACATAACAAATCACTCTGACTTTTGTGTGAAAAATAAAGATTACAATTGCATGTACAACATACAAAGATCTAATTCCAAACTTTGTCACATTTGAATTTTATATGTTTCAATTGTTCCCAAGTTCGGCAGTCTTTCGCATTCAATCACAAATTTTTTTATTGTCTTATGTAGCCCTCACAACCCCATTAATCTGAGTAGGTATGCCCATAATCTCATAATGAATTTGGAACATTCCTTTTCATATAAAGGGGTGTAAAGGTTATATATGTATCAGCATCTTATTCCAGTACCAATTGCCATAAAAGTTCCGAATGTACCGCCTCCCTGTATCATTGTTTTACCCACTGTCTGAAATAATTCTCTACCTCTTAGTCCAAACCTGCAAAAATAAAATGAAATGTGCTCATAACTCCAAAAAACAAGTTATAATACCTTAAATATGATGACATTTCAAAAGTGACCTCCGAACCAAACCCAACTGTGAAATCAATAATCAATATTTTCGAAATCCATATGCATTATCAAAATACAAAAGCCAATGGCACAGCACATCTTTTTCACTCAAATATTATTCCGGTGAAAGTTCATATAGATCTGTGAAATAGTTTTCGAAGAAAAGGACAGGCAAAATAATGGCAGAAGATAATGGAGTAAACACACTCTCTCTCTCTCTCTCTCCCCCCCCCCCCCCCCCCCCCCCCCCATCCATATGACCAGGTGTTCAAAATTATGTTTCATAGTTGAAAGTTCCAGGACCTTTTGCCTTTATTTTTGGCAGGTCCAAATAAAATTTTGAAAGTTCAGTATCTACATTGAAAAGTCCATGTATAATTATGTTATCATATAGAAAAAGTAGAATTATCTTGGTAAAAATATGGCAGGTCCATCGACTTTTACAATTTAAATATTAACGATCTCAATGTCAAATCAAAAGGTCCCAGACATCAGAGAATTTTGAACCCCTGTATGACATGAAATTTTACCTTAAACAGTTAAATCCACCAAAGATAGCACCAGATGCCATCCCAACACAAAATCCAAGCATAAATCCAAGCTTCACTTTATCAAAACAGGTAGGTCCACCATGACCTCGTGGGGACGGCACTGGCATTGCCCCTCCGGTTTACTGCTGCAACCTCTAGTTAGAATCAAATAAAGCCTACAAGTAGAACAAAAGATCTTTCAACTTTTGAATGTTAAGATTTGTTATGGCTCTCTCAATTTTTGTTGATGGGTCCAGGGTGCTTGTAATTGCATCAAAATAGTCAATGCATGAAAAGGTCTTTCAGCAGATTTTCCTGCCCGTCTCGTATGATGATTTGGATGAAATAAGTTAAATTTACCAGTTGCTCAAAATAATTGTAATGTTAATGCTAGTTACAATGAAAAATTAATTAGAAATTCCCTTCCCTGATGCCGGGAATCAAACCAGGGTCACCCGTTTGTAAAGCGAGCGCTCTAATTTTGCCTAAAAGATATCCCATAGGTGAGACAGTAGTAACATCTCTTAAGTGTACATAGTACATACTATACCATGTAGCTATATCGCTATATTTTATGTCCCTCCCCTTTAGTCTTAGCCCCTGAAAGATGTATCCTAACATATACATAGTAACATATATTATTTTAATTAAATTTATTAGTTTTATTTGGGATCTTTCCCCGCGGTTGCACTTTGGTGTGTGCCCCCATTCAAAGTCAGGGTTGCCCGTTTGTAAAGTGCGCTCTACTGTTCGCCCAAAAGGTACCCATAGGTGCGACAGAAGTAATGTCTCTTAACCTGTACATAGTACACTATACCATGTAGCTATATTGCTACATTGTCATAATTTCACTTGGACACAAAATGAAAGAAAGGAGGCCAAACCATGTGAAAAATTTAACTGAAGCAGATAGGGTAATATGGAGTGTGTGTCCTTGTTATATTTCTGGTGCTGGATAGTATAGGTATGGATACCATAGGTAGACCTTAGTCCCTGAAATACACGTTGCTGTGGTTTTCTGCTGTGTCTACCTAATGAACAGGCCAAAATCTGGTCTTCAAGGGGCGATATTTGGAGGGCATTTGCCGTTTTACAAGCAGCAATAAACGTCATATAGAAAACATTTCTTAGTAAATACTTGTATGCTAAACCCGATTTAAAAGGTAGTTAGTTCGGCCCAGCATGCCAACCCATGTCAAATTCAAACGCCCGGTAGAGACAGCCCTCGCTTTTTCGCAAGTGATCAATGGAAAATCAAATTTTGCGGCTTCAAAATCGTTCGTAAGGAGATGGAAAATTACAGCATAATTAAATAAATATTTACAATATGTCGGGGGAAACTAAACCCTCAGCATGTGACGATAATGTAAGGTGCATGCTTGTTGCAAGGTTGAAAATGAAAGTCGTGCTTGGTTTCATAGAAGAAAAATTTGTGGACACACGGATAAAATTTTAAATTGCACGCTTTTTACTCTATTTATTCTATTTTACGTGAAAATTGACCAGTTACAATGTAAATGGCGAATAAAAATATAATTCATTATTGTTTGTATCGTAATTCCAACCGTAAATGAGTTTGTGTCGTACGTAGGTAGAATCTTTATCTTTAGCACTTGTTAATATTTCTTACTTCCGGTACACGTATATCGCCGTTTATACGACATTGAAAGGGAATTGCTTGTTTAATAAATCATTTTTTGTAAACAAAAGTAGTAAAGAATGCTTGTTTGATGATTTAAATGTCTGCTTTTAGCTTAAACATGTGAAGATTGGTTCCATGCAATAAATACTTTATTTCAAGCTCGTGTTGGATAAGCGGCCAAGTGGTCTAGGGGTATGATTCTCGCTTCGGGTGCGAGAGGTCCCGGGTTCGACTCCCGGCTTGGCCCACGTTCTTTTATTCTTTTTTCACCATTGGAATTTTCCATTTCGTTCCAGATTTTAATAAATGTAGCATTTAGACCACATTTGCTTAAATAAAAAAACTAACAGAAATGAAAACAATATTTAGCCCATATTAATCTCTGTATGTCATGTACATCAATATGCATCACTACAGCTCCTAACCTTTCGAACTGACACTACTATGCATTCACAAATTCAGTGCACATAGAAAATGCAAGAATAAAGTCATATTTTCCAACAAACTCACAAAAATTTATCAAAACTTAATATAAAATATACTGACCTAATAGGAAAAAATATTTTTCATTCATGAAAAAGTGAACTTAATTCTGTACATAGAGCAATTTTTTAAAACTTTTTAACAAAACAACAAATATGACTATGTCAAAATTATCCCTTCTGTACCTTCTTACTTGGAACAACTATAAACGTTAGGTCATAATTGAAATATTCATGATGATCACACCTGGAAAAACCCCAAATAACAATGACCCACCTGACCCTAAATGCTCTGATGTAACTTTGAATGAGGCCCAATTGGTGTATAAACTTGATCAAATTTCCAAAATTTTCGCAAAATTTCTCTATGTACAGGAGAACTGAACAATAATGTTTTTAATTAAAAATATAATTTGGTTAGGTCAGTGCATTTTAATTGCATTTTATTGATAGTTTAATGGAAACAATTTTCAATTAAAAGAATTAAATAATAAAAACCATGTGCACTCAATTTATGGAAATAGAGTAGGAAGATGTCCAGTGTGGGACTGGAATGCTTGGACATCACAAATGCAGCTACATTAGAGGCATAAAATAATTTATTATTTTAAAATTTCAACCATGTATTCCATGAATTTGTGCCATTCCTACAAATAAACAGTATATTCAACTAGTTAAAGAAGGTTACCATCCGGAAGAAGATTATAGTGTGGGACATTTATATTTACTGGACATGGATTCCTAATAAAAATTAAAATGAATTTATTTTTTGTCAGGTTTTTTAGCTCACCTGACCAAAGGTCATGTGAGCTTATGGTATGGTGCGGCGTGTGTATGTGCGTGTGTGCGTGCGTGCGTGCGTGCGTGTGTGCGTGCGTGCGTGTGTGCGTGCGTCGTTAACACACATTTTCGACTTCTCCTCTGAAAGTACTTGGCAGATTTCAAAGAGACTTGGTCAAAAGCATGTCTGGGTCGGTGCAATTTAGATTTGTTCATGGCGTTGCCATGGCTACCAAAACTAGGTCACAGTGACCTAGGGGTGCAAAAATCTTGAAAAATCTTCTTCTCTGAAACCGATGATGGGAGAAAAAATCTGATGTGATATTTGGCTTCTCTAGGGTCTTAAGCCTGTAGTTTGTTCATTTCGTGAATTCGGTTGAAAAATGGGTTACGCGTTTTTGCGTTTAATTTTGAAAAAATCGTAAAATAGCTTCAAATTGTTATAACTTGACTACTTGACCAGATAATGACATGGGGTTTTCAGTTTTGACATCTTCTTGTTAGTATCTTCCAAATGAGGTCAAGGTCAATTGTGAAGGTCGTGACCTAATTTTTTTTACCTCTGATTATAATTATTATCTCGAAAACTATAAACTTTTTGTATAGTCATGTATATTAGAATGTTGTAGGTATTGATACAACGATCATTTTGATGCATAGAAAAAGGTCATGGGTTCAAAGGTCAAGGTCACAGATGCAAAACAATACAGAAATGGTTAATTATCTTGAAAACTATAAACTTTTTGTATAGGCATTTATATAAGTATGTTGTAGATATTGATACAACGATCATTTTGATGTATAGAAAAAGGTCATGGGTTCAAAGGTCAAGGTCACAGATGCGAAACAATACCCAAATGGTTAGTTATCTCGAAAACTATAAACTTTTTGTATAGGCATGTATATTAGAATGTTGTAGGTATTGATACAACAATCATTTTGATATATAGAAAAAGGTCATGGGTTCAAAGGTCAAGGTCACAGATGCGAAACAACACCTAAATGGTTAATTATCTCGAAAACTATAAACTTTTTGTATAGGCATGTATATTAGAATGTTGTAGGTATTGATACATCGATCATTTTGATGTATAGAAAAAGGTCATGGGTTCAAAGGTCAACGTCACAGATGCGAAACAATACCGAAATGGTTAATTATCTCGAAAACTATAAACTTTTTGTATAGGCATTTATATAAGAATGTTGTAGGTATTGATACAACAATCATTTTGATGTTTAGAAAAAGGTCATGGGTTCAAAGGTCAAGGTCACAGATGCGAATCAATACCCAAATGGTTAATTATCTCGAAAACTATAAACTTTTTGTATAGGCTTGTATATTAGAATGTTGTAGGTATTGATACAACGATCATTTTGATGTATAGAAAAAGGTCATGGGTTCAAAAGTCAAGGTCACAGATGCGAAACAACTTCTAAATGGTTAATTATCTCGAAAACTATAAACTTTTTGTATAGGCATGTATATTAGAATGTTGTAGGTATTGATACAACGATCATTTTGATGTATAGAAAAAGGTCATGGGTTCAAAGGTCAAGGTCACAGATGCGAAACAGTACCTAAATGGTTAATTATCTCAAAAACTATAAACTTTTTGTATAGGCATGTATATTAGAATGTTGTAGGTATTGATACGACGATCATTTTGATGTATAGAAAAAGGTCATGGGTTCAAAGGTCAAGGTCACAGATGTGAATCAATACTGAAATGGTTAATTATCTCGAAAACTATAAACGTTTTGTATAGGCATGTATATTAGAATGTTGTAGGTATTGATACAATGATCATTTTGATGTAAAGAAAAAAGTCATTGGGGTTTAGTATTTACGTTTCCTTTAAATCTATCAGCTAGCCATTAGTTATCAGGTGAGCGTATAAGGCCCATGGGCCTCTTGTTTCTTTTTTTTCACACCTGGAACAAACCCAAATAACAATGACCCACCTGACCCTTAATGCTCTGATGTAACTTTGAATGAGGCCCAATTGGTATATAAACTTGATCAAATTTCCACAATTTTCGCAAAATTTCTCTATGTACAGGAGAACTGAACAATAATGTTAGGTTAGGTCAGTGCATTTTAATTGCATTTTATTGATAGTTTAATGGAAACAATTTTCAATTAAAAGAATTAAATAATAAAAACCATGTGCACTCAATTTATGGAAATAGAGTAGGAAGATGTCCAGTGTGGGACTGGAATGCCTAGACATCACAAATGCAGCTGCATTAGAGGCATAAAATAATTTATTATTTTAAAATTTCAACCATGTATTCCATGAATTTGTGTCACTCCTACAAATAAACAGTATATTCAACTAGTTAAAGAAGGTTACCATCCGGAAGAAGATTATAGTGTGGAACATTTATATTTACTGGACATGGAATTAATAAAAATGAAAATGAATTTATTTTTTGTCAGGTTTTTTTCTTTTCTTTTTTTTTTTTTCTAATAGTTTTAACGATACATCCCAGTTTTATGTTTATGACGGTCATGTTTTTATTTGTTTCAGATCAAACCATGTTTCAGTATTTTGTAAAGATTGTACCTACAACATATGTAAAAGCAAATGGAAGTGTAAGTATCAAATACAAAATTAAAATCTTTCTAAATCAGGATTGAGATTAACCCTCTTACTGCCAAACGGACATATGTGTACTCTACCGACAGCCTGCCATACGGACACATATGTCCTTTCAATGGATTTGACAACTCTTGGTGAAAAGACCAAGAGATACTCATAATCTTTTGAAAAGTAAGCAAAAATGCAAAATGTTGACTTTTGAAATTATAATCAGCAATTAACTAATGATGTCATACAACTACAAGCGCGTCTGACGTCATAATCTATTGTTGATGTCATATTTCGTATTGTGGACTTCAACTTGGCACTGCCAATGTTGCGTTGAAAATTTATTTGACAGCAAACGGGTTAACAGGGGCCTAGTAGTCCATGACCCCCAGAAATAGGTCTGAGGTTTCCAAAATTTTAAAGATTTTTGTTATGTATTGCTATTGCAGCTTCTCTTCAAAAGTGAGCTGGGCCCCTAACTCAAAATAGTATTTGAGCTTCATCCTTGCAGTTGCTTTGGTGATAGTTATGGTACTCAGTCAATTGTCAGGTGGATATCTCAGGTTCGATCTCCAGTCATTGCTGCCTTTTAAACAATACCTAATTAAGCTGTCCCACAAAATATGTCACAACATATCCAGGGTGTCCTTCAAAAGTTGACAAAAAACTTGTTCTGGGGGTATCAGGTCAATTTGCCCCACGGTAAATTCACCCCCGTCAAATTCGCCCCCACTTTCATCAAATCCCCCCCCCCCCCCCTTGTCAAAATCACCCCCACTTTTAGCAAATTTGCCCCCAATTTTTGAAAGACCCATCTTCTTTTATTGAGATTGTAAAAGTAACATAAAATTATTTTGTTACGATCTCAGATATGCCTAATTAACTGCAAACAAATTATTTGTAAATATATATTGTTTTCATTGCAACGTTTTTGTCACATATTCATATCAAAAGTCCTTTGTAAGATTATGATAATTATTATAGTGGGTACAGTAAAAAGAAAATACTTAACTTTTATTAAAGAATGACATTAGAGTATTGATAGATTACATCTTTGAGAGAAATCATTAAAAACATTTTTTTCAACATACCAGGCGCTTCTTACGAAACAATTTCTCTGTTCCTGGTAACATCATATGTATTGTTCACTTAACCGCTTCTAATATGTTGGTATATTATAAATACAAATAATTTTGTCAGAAGCAACATTGACTAAGTTAAATGGATGCACTGATATGTATCATTTCTAAAGTAGCATTATTTTTTATTTGATTTTTTTTATAAAAAATTAAAATAAAAAAATTATTTGTTATATGGTTATTGGAAAAAATGGGGGCAATTTTGACAGTGGGGCGAATTTGCAAGAAGTGGGGGCGAATTTACCGTGGGGGAAAATTGACTTGAATTCATTCTGGATTTGGGGGATGACTTTCATGCATAAACTGACAATCTGCTGTAAGTTTTGTAAGTTTTGAAATTTGTTACTGTAATCACATGGCCACTACCTCAAAAAAAAATTGATGCCTTTTTAGAAACTTTATGTTTGGTTACAAGGTAAAAATATTTTATAGTCTTATCTTGCCTAGGAAAAAGTACATTCAAGACATAATATTAACACTGTAAACATATAGTTTTAAGGTAAATGTACCCATCAGTGGTGTAGCCAGCAAAGAATGAATGTGCAAGCCTGGTGCCAATGCATCCACGCTAGGGGTGCCACTGGGACCTGATCCCTGAACATTTTGAAATGAACCGACTTGGTGCATTTTTCTGTATTCTAAAACAATAATTACACAAGTAAAAAGAGAATTCAAATTATTTTTTTTTGGTATGTTTTTTTTTATTCAAGGCAGTGATACAGCTAGAAGAAAAATGTACATATTTTTGCTAGAATTTGCTGCTGTTTTCATGTCAGCAGTTTATAAATACAAGAAGACATTTGTATATTGCAAACGACAATTAGCAGAATGACAAATGCCAGATTAAATTCATTTTAAAATTATTATAAAAAATTGTAGCAAGACTGAGCTAGTCGTGGTATTGTTGTGTTGAATATACATGTAGTAGATATAATAGAGTGATTTTCTGCCAGACTTTCTGGTCCGGATCTTTTAGCCTTGTGGTAGAACGCTCGCTTTTCACCCGGGAGGGCCGGGTTCAATCCTCAGGCGGGGCACTCGGTGAGGAAGTGGTTTTTTTCTGGTGTTTCCTCTCTCCTGTTTTATTGGCGCCCAACAAAAACCCACGGAGGGGTTTTGTGTGAGATTTCCAAGGTGGGAAATATCAAGATAACAGGGGAGGAATGTAGCGGGACTGAGCTAGTCGTGGTGTTGTTGTGTTGTATATACATGTAGTAGATATAATAGAGTGATTTACTGCCAGACTTTCTGGTCCGGATCTTTTAGCCTTGTGATAGAATGCTCGCTTTAGGGCCGGGTTCGATCCTCAGGCGGGGCACTCGGTGAGGAAGTGGTTTTTTTCTGGTGTTTCCTCCCTCCTGTTACAAAATAATGTGCAAGTACAGGATTATTGGCTTATATGCACGCTACCCCACTGCCCAGTAAATTAATTTTAGCAATTGTGATGACACAGTAGTGCTAATTGAAAGCCATTACCTAATTAAATAAAATCATAGTGCACAAGGGGATTCATGAGATTTATGCTAATTCAGGTTCATGCAATTAAACCAAATTAATTTACACTAAAATTTGTAAAAATTTGCATTAAAAATTAATTTCTGTATTTTTTCAGATATTATATACCAATCAGTATTCAGTAACAAAACACTCAAAAGTAGTCGGAAGTATAACGGGAGAGTCCGGACTTCCAGGAGTATTTTTTATGTATGAGTTATCTCCCATGATGGTCAAATATACAGAAAAAAATAGGTAAGTCATCCATCAACAGGTTTCAAATGGTCTGCCGTCAAGATATTGTGCAAAAGAGCTCGACAAAGAGATTTCATCAGTGGCCTAAGTTCCATAGGGAGTTAAAGTATTCATCATCTAATCTTCTTGCTCAGTCTGTTTTATTCGCTTCTAGTTGTAAGCAACCACTGTAGCGGCTGCAGATGGCATGCTCTTTTTCGAATTTAACAGAGGTGTCTTTAGCGTGCCCTGAGGCACAGGACCTCGGTTTTGAGTCTCATCCGAAAGACTTTTCTAATAATTTAAGCTGTTTACAGCTCTTTTATGGATGAAAATCATCTCAAAAAATTTCCAAGTCTCAAATGAGGTACTTGTCACATGAACTGCTTGTCACGAATAATTGCTGATGTGATGTTAAAACAACATTACAATATTATTGTGCAATACTTGAAACTTGAGTTCGCTTGTCTGATTGGTTAAGGCATTATTTGCCTTCAAAATCTTAAAATTCTTTTGGTGGTTTTGGACAGCAGGCTTATTCTGTGTTGTGGACATTTTTGCATGGATTCTATTAAAAGACAAGAGTGTTTTCACTATAGTGATTTGTAAACGGCGTATTAAAATACACAACTGCTAAAAAGTCCCCTTTTACATCTATGGTGAATTTATTACATGTACTATGTTACTAAAAACTAGTTTTTTTTTTTTTTTTTTTTTTGGGGGGGGGGGGTCATTAAAAATACATGCTTGTACCTATATCTTTTTCCATAGTGGAAAATAACAAATGCAGAAGTACTGGTCCATGCCAAAATCATAATTAAGAAAGCAAAGGAAAAACTTTGAAAACTCACAATTTAAGCTAAACACATGGATTTTTTAATCTGGTGTGCAAGAATTTTTTATCTTCATTATTTTTTCTCTTTCAGATCATTTATGCATTTTATAACAGGTGTATGTGCCATAATAGGAGGAATATTTACAGGTAATTTTTATCTTTGTTTAGTTTTTATTTATTGTAAATTTAGAATAAATACAGGTAATTCAGAAATATTCACAGATAAATATTTGAAAAAACTGAAAAATATTCACACATGGTAAATATTTGAAATAAGGAAAAATATTCACTCTTGGTAAATATTTGAAATGAGTAAAAATATTCATACTAGGTAAATATTTGAAATGGGTAAAAAATTTCATACTAGGCAAATATTTGAAATTTTTAAGGCAAATGGTTAGAATAGTTAAGGTAATTACATTTTGTATTTGGAATATAGAGACATTTTTATCTCTGTCTTTGTAATAATCATCAGTGAAAGGTTTTTGTGTATTATTTACTGGTAGCTCAACTAAGCTGTCCATTGAATGGACATCTGTATAATATACTGTGTACACTGTCCCTCTAGTGGTCTGGGGCCATCGGTTGCTGAGTGGTCTAAAGGGCATGCTTACTGATCACAGAACCTCTCACTGCCTAGGTTCAAATTCCACTCAGGACAGATCTTAGTGTGAGGGCGTTTGTTAGTTTGCTTTCCGAAGATCTCCAGGCACTCTGGTTTCCTCCACATCCATGAACTGACTGCGTCAATATAAGTGAAACAGGGTTTGTGCAGGCATGGAAAAGTCCTTAAATTTTGAGGTTTGTCCTAAAAAGACCCTAAAACAAGTCTGACCCTAAAAAGCCCTTGAATTTATCCTGAAGGCCCTAAAAAGCCCTTGAATTTGGCCAATTGGGTGTCTGTATTTCGATATTAAGTGGTTGCAAATAGACTGATATAAATGAATTTATTAATCAATTCATAAGTAAAGAGCAATTTAAAGGTACCAGGCCCTCCCGAACACTCAACTTCAACCTCCACTTCAAGTGTCATACGTGGACACACAAGTAATTGTTTTATTGATTTAATTGCCTTAGCACCAATATTTTTTTTGCTAAAATGGTCGCTCTGATTAGGCCTCAAATTTGCAAATAAGACCCTGAAAAGACCCTAAAAAGTCCTTAAATTTGGACTCCAAATGTTTGTACAAATCCTGTGAAAGAATCTTGAATGGTCCTCCACTTCAGGGTGAAACATCTGACTGTATGACATTATAAACACTTTTTTTCTTTATTTCAGTGGCTGGATTAATAGATTCACTTATTTACCATTCAGCAAGAGCCATACAGAAAAAGATAGATTTAGGAAAAGCATCATGATAAAGACTGATAGTTTTATATTGTTTTAATGAGTGGGAGATCTTGACTTTTTGTTAAATCTTTTATACAGGCAAACAACATTGACCTGTCCGATTGACCTTTGATTTAAACATTTATCACAGGCTGTAGTCTGTCAGCGATATTTTGGCAGAGTGTTTATAAACATGGAAGAGTCTATATACCGGTAATGTAGTTAGCCTAAGACAAGGATATATAAGTGTGAGTTTGACACATGAAGGCGTGAATATACAGTATTTATATATATATTTATTTGTGTATAATAAACTCGCCTGTGTTTATAAACACTCTGCCAAAATATCGCTGGCCCCGGTTTCACAATCATTCCTTAGTTAAGATTTTCCTTAACTTAAATCTTGCAAATTTTCAAATCTTTATAATTTTGTTAATTTTCAAGATATTGAGGAATTTAAGGTGTCATTTTTAAGTTCACTTCTAGATTAAAACATCTGCATTTAGTTTTGACAAAAATATTCACCAGTAGTTTCAAAAAAGATTACAAAAATTTGTTAAATTTAAGTTAAGGAAAATCTTAGTTAAGGAATGATTGTGAAACCGGGGCTGAAGGACTATAGTACATTTATGTATAGGTAACACAGATGTTTATATTGTCTACATCATGAAAATGTGCATTGTTTATGTATTAACTGCGAATCCCAATACTATGGATTTGATGGATTTTTGTATATGAATATTCCTAATGAAAGGTCAAAGGGACAGGTCATTGTTGTTTGCCTATATTGTTATTGTTCTGCTGCGATAAAGATACAAGTAGAAACGAGGTGGGGTGCTATGTTTTTGGGTGCCATCTGTCATGTGAAATTAGTAAGCATATTAGTACTATTAATTAGAAAATAACAAATTTTCTGCGTTCAATTTATTTATTTTTTTAGATGAGGCCATTTTTAAAAATTATTCCTCTAAACCACCATTAAAATCAACATTTTTGAATTTATGTAACATTAAATATGGCTCATAAGGTCTTAACAGTGGGATCATTTTGCAAAATAAGGGATCAATGGCCCCGTGACCCCTTCTAGAATAAATACTGTAATTGAGACCAATGGGTATTGGAATTCAGCGCCATTTTACATTTCTAACCATAAAGGTGGGAAAAGTGAGGCATTTAAATGGAGTCATCAACGTACCGCAAGATTAACCCCTTGTAACATTTGTGCCAAATGTTTTGGAAAAAAGTTTGTGGAATAACATCGTTATAGACCATCCACCCACCTGCCCATTCGGCACTTAACACAAATTTAAGACCATAGAGGGTGGGGAGTATAAAGAAATTGTTCATCTGTCCATCATCGTCTGTCTGTCCCTATTTATTGTTCTCTCCATATCTTCCATGTCTTTGGATAGATGTTGACCAGAATTGCCACAAATGTAAAGCAACATAAGATGATGTATTTCATACCAAATTTAGGTACAAAGGTCAAGGATCAGGGTAACAATTTCAAATTGTAGAAATAACAACTCAGAAATGTTGTAGATGGGGATATTTGTCTCTCAAGAGACTGCAAAATGTTTTACCAGAAAGCTTTAACCGATATGACTCCATAGCCAATAGTAATACATGTAATTGTTTTGCACAAGTATTTGAGGGTATAATTTGGTAAATTGACCAATCCGAATTTGGGTTATTTATATTGTAATGATTGTACATAGAATTTTTTATCATAAAACGGAGGCTGATACACGAGATACTCAAATCAAGATCTAGATATTGTGAATCATTTAATAGCTTTAACAAAGAATATTTTTAAAAAGAATTGACCATTAATGATGAAGGAATGGACCATTTCACCATAGTTTCACAATCGTCCCTTGACTAAGATTTTCCTTGGCTTTAACACATGGATATTTAAAGAATGGACCATTCAGGCCCCAGTTTCACAATCATTCCTTAACTAAGTTTTTTCGTAACTCACATCTGACAAATTTAAAATTTTAATAATTGTGTGTTGATTGTTAAGAAATTTAGGAAGTTAAGGTGCCATTTTGACAATGATTCTAACCTTATAAAATTTGTGTTGAGTTTTTACAAAATTTATTTATTAATAGTTCCAACAGAGATTGACAAAATTTGCTAGATTTAAGTTAAGGAAAACCCTAGTGAAGGGATGATTGTGAAATTAAAGCCTAATGATAAAAATGTGTGTGAATTTTCAAGACAGACATTTCATGGTTTCATACACCCTGCACCCTGCAAGAAGGTCAGAAATTTCAAAACTAAAAATTTGAAACCAGCAAGGCTCTACGATTGCAAAATTTTTTTCACTAGCCTCCTGGCTTACCATGAAGTTAAGTACATTTACAGTAATTGCTTTGTATTATCAAATATGCACTTTGTAGGCAAATCTACTACACTGCTGGCTCTAGTCTTTATGTTATTGGTAATGTTTGACAATCACACTAAGCTATAATCAGAAAGGGCGTTTTATGCATAGAATTTTTTTAAATACTTTAAGTTTTGCCCTAAAAACTGCTGAAATGTATTTCTCTTAAAAATGTGTACAGTGTTGTAAAACATGTTTGTATTCTAGTACAGTCGTCAATCTTCTCACTCATCTTGCTAAGTTAATTACGCTGTTTTTGTCAAGAACATGACTTGTCCAGTTCTGGACCAAATATATCAGAACAATTTAAAAATAGTGAAACATGCTGATAATTCTAGTACAGTTGTCAGTTTTCCCAGCTTTCTCATTGTATTTTTTTGTTTTCACTGTTTTTTTGTTTTTGTTGTTTTTTTTTTTAATATCCTGCAAACTAGTTTATAGGTATCACCATGCCTGTCTGTCTGTCCATCCGTCTGTCTGTCTGTCCGTGTAAAAATGTGTGTGGGTAATATCTCATAATTGCTTTGGACTACTGTCATAAAACTTCACATGAATAAATTTTATGGTTCAAAGGTGTGTCATGACATTGAACCAAGGTCATATCAAAAAGTTCAAGGTCCTGGGAAAACATTGTTGGGGGCGACAGGTATTTGTCTCTCGAGAGAGAGAGTTCTAATTCTAGTCTGGCACTCTGGTTTCCACCACTATACCAGACCTAGCTGTCTCAATGTAAGTGAAAGAATCATGAGTAGAGCATAAAATACCATTATTCCACTCCAATCCACCAATTGCTTCCTGAGAAAAATAAACATTTATTTATTATAGATGCCCGTTTTTAGAAACAGGGCATACAATGACAAGTCAGGGACGAAGCTTAACTATTTTGAATTAGGGGCTCAGAAAAGAAGTTGTAATAGTAATAAATTGCTAAAATGTGTAAACACATTAAAGGGCCCAGACTGATTTTTAGTAGCCATTGGCTACCGGGGCCCTGTTAATCTTCATCCCTGAAGTCGTTGTCTGTATGCCCACCTGATGTCCATAAGTCTGTCTGGCATACTCTTTCAAAACCAGTATTGGAGATATTTTTACCAAACTTGGTATACATGACACATTGTGTGTGCCAGAATAGTAGATAACATGTGCAAATTTTTAGAGTTGTGCCCCCTTGAATTTTTTCTTTTTAAATGTCTCAGAGTTGTGTCCCTTTGAAGTTTTAATCATACTTTGGGGGTGGGGGCTTTTACTAACAGTTTAATGGCAAAATGTAACTGAATGTATCTTTGTCCACCTAGTGGTGCTGTTGTTAGACGATTCTGAAAGTTTAAAAAATTTATAATATTATTAGTGTGACCTGAAATTTTATCCGAAATACTTTTTTATATAGTATAGAGGGGGTTTTGTCCATATATTGGGTTATTTACGCATTTCGGATAAAATTTCAGGTTCCTGTGGTTATATAAATGTCTGAATTTTGTATCATAAAACATTATTTTTACAACAAAATAGAATTACATGATTGTGAACGGTTGTTTCCATTTAAAGAAATCCATATTTATACTCATATATATATATATCACATCTTGTACTATCCGTATATATTCAATACTGTGAAATTATTTTTGTGGTGTAACAATTTTCGTGTTTTTTTGGACCCACAAATTGCGTGTCAATCAACATGATAGTTTTTAAAGTCAAACCTGTCTATAAAGGCCACATGATAGTTTTTAAAGTCAAACCTGTCTATAAAGGCCACCAAAGGGAACCAGTAAACATGATCCTTATGAGCAGGTGGCCTTTATATACAGGTTCGAATAATATAAAGAGCAATTAGGATAACATTTTACTGGCCTTTAAAGCATGTGGCCCTTATATAGGGGTGACCTTTAAGACAGGTTCTACAAACCACCAATTTATAACCTCACAAAATCGTAATTTTTCTTAGAACCTAGAAAATTGGACACCACGGATATCAGTAATTCCACAGTACATGTCCATTAACAAATACACATTGAAAATGTGGTCTTATTTATCATTTTGTTTGAGATATATACATTGTCATTCATAAATTATTATACACGTTTTATAAACTTGATCATTATGTACAGACAGAAAATCTTCACAAAATGAAATTGTTGAAAACATGATTCTGCTGAAGCTGAGTCTTTTCCAGCTAAAATAGTGTTTATCTTGAAATTTTTCTACAAACATTTGTATACTTTTACCTCAAAATTTAAAAATAAAAAGTGGCAGGAACATTATTTTCAAGAAAAACTTCTTTATTTTATGCATTTACATCATTAAGGTAAGATATCACTTTTAATAGAATGAAATTTGAGTTGAGTAATGGTGTTTAAAATCCCAGTAAAGAATATTTCACTTATATTGAGACGTCTCCATCTATAGGTGAAGGTGCAGAAATCTTTCCTGTGCATTGTGCTGATGGCATTATACAGCAGGGTTCTTTATCATGCAAGGTATACCATGACACAGGACCTCGTTTATTTTAAGTTCCCATCCTATAGGACTCATTTCGTAATGCAGAGTGCTTGTTGAAAATGCAGTCACTACTCACTTTCAAGTCAGGTCAGACTCGCTTGGGGTTCAAACTTACAACCAAGCTTACACTTACCAGGAAAGCACTCTGCCAATTGAGCTACCGAAGTGGTAAATATAAATTTGAATAGTTATTTATGAATGACAATGTATATATGTTGTATATACAGATATTTTAGTTATAAACTTGTATGTTTATTCTGTTGCCATGGTATCATGGGTATGTAAGAAGTTAAGGGAAAATAAATTTGATACCGTAAATTGAAGATTTTCTTTTATTTTTGCATAGATTTTTTAGTACTGTAAATGTATTTATTTTCCTGGTATAGTAAATTTAGACATATCTGCATAGTTAAATTTTCGTATTTTTGAAATATGCACTATAACACCATAAGCATCATATAATTTTAGCTTGGTATTAATTTTCGCGCAAAACATACAACCGTGAAATAGGCGAAAATTAGTACATGACAAAAATAAATATATTTACAATAGCTCTTTTATTTTCACAGTAATTAATATTTGTGTTAAATTAAAACTTGGCCATTGTTTAATTTTGATATAAGTCACTTGCATTTGCACAACTTAAAAAGTTGAAATTATAATGATGCTTAACTTTCCCATATTTACAGTAAAATTTGAGGATTTTTGGCATATTGTTACTCCTGTGAACCCAACTCCGTGCCCCCCCCCCCCCCCCAAAATTAAATTTAACGACTCGTTAAATTTAATTTTAACAAGTACATGTAGTTAAATTTAACGATTGATTATCTGTTGCTCAAAACTTGGTTAGTTTTAACGACACGTTAAAAATGACTAGATTTTTGCTAATTTGGTAATCATTTGATAAGACTTTAACGAGTCATTAAACCTTAATTAGTATTTAAATTTAATCATCTTTTGTGCAACCGGCCCCAGAGTGGGATTTTATTCATTTGAACCTTGACAGTAAAGGGTGCTGTGATCTGTAAGTGCACGCTTTAAACCATGCTTGGCCACCGAGGCCCAGAGAATATTGTATTAAACCTTCATAGTTTTCATTAGGTCCTTTTTGGTTGGTGAGCTTGCTTTCCAGGGTCTGCTATAAAGTACTAAGTAAAATACCGCAGACCAACTTTTAACTTTTGCAATTCTCTTGCCAAAACCATTTCGCAACTACATGTATTAACTTATCCAATATTGACTATAGCAGAATATTTGGTAAAATACCATTTTCAAAAACAAAACATGTTCATGTCGATTCAGTTTTGTGATTAAATTGTCCCTCTGGAAACACGTGAAATTTACTTATACAGAAATTTAAGATTTTAAGATTACTTTCAGCTTTAAATCTTTGTATTTATTTTTTACAAAAATGTATATTCATAATACAGTCAAACCTGTCTATAAAGGCCATGCAAGCGAACCAGTAAAAGTAGACATAATGGGCAGATGACTTTTATATAAAGGTTCAAATAATATGAATTAAAGAACCATTGGAATAGTTTTACAGGCCTTTATAAGCAGGTGGCCCTTATATAAAGGTGGTCTTTAAGGAAGGTTGGACTGTAGTACTTCCAAAAAAGATTTCCAAAATATTCTAAATTTTAGTTAAGGGAAATCTTTGTCACATGATTGTGAAAATTGGACCAGGGTAGCAATAAATTCAACATTGTTTTTTGTAATGAATACATGTTCATGGATTAATGTAAGAATAAACAAATTATTAAAGTTTTTTTATGTACAAATTGCATTTGCTCATAGTCCAGGCCCTTAGGGATCAATTAGGAGGTCATCGTGCAGATTTGTCTACAAGCATGAAATTTGGCACATATGTAATTCATAACATACTAAACTCATTTTTTGAGGGCGCCAAGGTCGGCGTTCATTCGGGCAGCCATATTGGCAAATCCAAGATGGCCGCCCATCGATTTTTGACTTTGTCATAACTTCATAACCAAAAGTCATAGGATCATGGGTGAATACACTTTTTATAGGTTTTTAGCCCCAAGGATTCCAAATCTCAACTTTGTTTTGACATAGATTAAGTCACTCAGTCATTTTTGTGAATATGAAAGCATATTAATTACAAATCAAGTCAATTCTAAAGGTCAATTGACATCATGGAAATGTTCAAACCATGAACATAACATAAATAAGAAAAAGCTTAAACATTATAAAGTTTGTTTACATATCAGTATGGCATGGTTTAGTCTTTATGATCTAGATATCGTCATTGTTCACACATCCACATTCACATTTGCATAACCCTGTACAGCAGACTCCAGCTCTACCGCACTTACAGTTTCCTGTGCAAGACCTTTCACAGCCACAATGTAAAAGAATTATGGAACATGCTTGACTAGCATCTTTAAGTGTCGTCCAGAATGGCAACCAATTTCGATTATTTTCCTTTTGCCATCTCCATTCACTAAAGTCGAGGATTTCCTGGCGAACTGACGTTGCTTGATTCCAATAAAAACTCTCGTGAAGCAGTGCCCTATTTATATGTTGAAACAAGGGTATACTCTCTAGAGTTTTTTTTAGCATTTTTGAAGAGATGATGTCTGGCTTCATTGACCTTGGACAAACCACATCCTAACTATACATGATAACCAAAAAGCGTTCCAGGTTCTGCATGTGGTGAGACTCAAGGCTGAAGATTGTTGGTTCATCCGTTAGTGCTATCAGTGTTTCGGTGAGCCCTGGTGTATTTTGCCAAGATGCCCATGCAGTTTTCTTGCCACATTCAAGGAACTGTGATGTTGTGTCGCAACCTGTGATTGCATGGAAGGGGGCAATACAAGAGATCTAGGAGGTCAAAGTTGGGTGCAAATATCATGGAGTGGGATATCACGGATTTTTTTCCCACTACCTAAGCACATCCAAAGCTCTGAGAGACCAAGTGTAGAGAAATAGCGTATGGCAATGACCACCACGTCACTATCAACAGTACGAACATAAGCTATCTTGTGGCCCTGTATTGCATGATGTGACAAGTGAACAAAAATCCTTGTATCTGATTCAGAGCGGTAACAGGATTCAAGAGCTGATACATCACATGGTAGGTTAGAAAGAACACTCTCAAATTTGGTACTAAGAAGTTTTCCACCCAGATGGCTCTTGACAATCTCTGCACTGAGAAAAGAGAATGACTCCTTTTTGTTATCTTCTTGTTTGAGGAATCCACTGTTCCAGTCATGCTTTGGAATCCGTGTGTGCCCATCCCCAATCCTAGTTTGTGGACCTGTACCACGACGCTGTTGTATGAGAGACTTGAGGTTATCTTCTGGATAAGTATCCCATATGGCATCGATACGTTCAACTGTTGGGCTCATTTGAGACTTAATAAATGCTATCAATTGTCATGGAACATACTCTGCAAATGTATTTGCTGATGTGAGCTGCACCATATGAACAACAGCTGCCATACCAGTTGGTGCTTTGATGCATTACAGAATACCAGACTTGCTACCTGATCGAATTGAACCACGATCTGCCAAACTTGGTGGTTCCCTTTGATTTTCAAAGCAAAAAAACTCTGCCATGTCTGCATCTGGTCGTGATTGTAGTGACAGAAAGAGTCATATTTTTCTTCTGTACGCCACTAGATTTGCTTCCTTTTATGTTCAAATCAGGACGATTGGCGAATGTCAGAATGTTATTACGTCGTCACGCTTACCTCGTCGAGTGTTTGTAAAACGTATTTTGCATGAAGTTCTTCGCCAAGCTCATGGACCCGTGAGAGAGAGAGATGTCACAACTTCCATTTCCATAACATTGTGTGTGTCGAGTGCGATAAGTTCTTGACCAGGAGTAAACGTGTTGCCAAGCTGCTCAACAGTCTCAAAAATGACAGGACATCCTCTCCATATTTAACTTGCAAGCTATGTGCTTCTTCATGATTAGCAGTACTCGCGTTTGGCGTATGTAGGGCAGCTTCAAACTCTGCAACACATCTAGGGGAGTCTGGACCAGCCAGCATAAAGGATTCAGGATTCTCATGAAGTCTAGCAGCTCCACCATGTGCTTGGAGACTCTTATTGGACTGTTCATGTGACTGATCCTTTCCAATGAGACTGAACTTTTGAACGACGAAGTTCCCTTTAAGAAATTCATCTGGGTTTTTCTCTGAAAGTTGGACCATATCCCGAACATGTACTGGCAGCCATCTTGCATAGTTTGTGGTCCATCACATAAAACCATGGGCAAAGCTCATCACAAACTTTAACATAGAGAAGAAAATCACCCTCACGAAGAGACTGAATGAAACGGCACATTAGCAGCTCAAGCTCCATTATGATAGACAAGTACTTGAACTGTGGATTTTCTGTTCTGGAGTGTTGATCCCACATCTCCTGATGGTCCATGAATATTGGAACAGTAAGTAGAGTAGGCCTTGTGCTTGAGTAGATGAAGAGATATTAGAGATACTTGGTGGGCATAGCGTGTGGGCTTGATATGATGCTTATTAAGAGCTGACTTAGCTCGACCAGATGTTAGAACCTGTGCCCGAGAAAGAACTGTTGTCCATCCTGAATCACGTAACAACTTTCCAATCATCTGGTGGACTTTGTCTTCAATATGCAATGCTTCCATCATCAAAACCAATTTATCTTCTCCTAATGTATTTGGATATGCCTATTGTAGTTGTTTTGCTATGGCATAAATTGGCTGATCAGCACCAAGAACAGGAGTCTGGTCAGGATTAAAAAAACGCTGTAAACTGCATAGTGAGTTGCATTGCATGTTTCATCATTGATGGAGAGGCTGCTTTGTCTGGTGACATGTGCCATCCATGATTCGTCCTTCATCTTGGCCCCCTGGACTAGATTATAAGAGAGTCGAAGTGGACTGTTGAGGCCCCTAGGGACAAACATGGCATTGTTTTCCAGCTCAACTGGATGTATGGTAGTATATGAGTCTGGCTTCCTGTTTTTTCACGCAACCTTTTCACTCGAGAACTA
This sequence comes from Anadara kagoshimensis, assembly GCA_021292105.1. Lineage (NCBI taxonomy): Eukaryota > Metazoa > Mollusca > Bivalvia > Arcoida > Arcidae > Anadara > Anadara kagoshimensis. The sequence continues at coordinate 36,897,006 of CM037863.1, read as the reverse complement.
CTGCAGTAGCTCCTACAGTTTTTTTTTTTGTGATACCTAGCATTATGTGCTCGGAGTGTCGATGCTATACCAGATCCATCATTAAGTTGATCCAAAGAAACTAATATCAGATGGAACAGCGTTGAGTTCTTTAAAATCATTCAGGTCTTTTTCAAGAGATAAAAGTCCATCCTCCTCTGGTGTTTGCAATGGTTCATTTTTGTCTGACTGACAAAGACTTGATATTATCTATTGTTCGCTTGTTTATACGTCACACCACCATGCTAAACTCTACTAACATCACCAATATACAGCGTTATTCTCAATATATTGACTTTCATTAACTCAGTTAAACACACCTGAAAAGATTGAAATGTATGATATAATCCCAATCATATAAATTGTCTGAATAAAAGTCACTTGACAAGATGACAAAAAGGCAAATGTTGATATGGCCATCTAAGTGAAGGTTTCTGAAATAGAATCAAAATACTTTCCATACCATGGCAATAGTGTCCCACGAATATACCTGAAACACAACTCATCGCCTAAAATTTGCACAACTGTTCACAAAAGTGTTGCTCAAGGCCGTAATATACCTTGAAATATTATTATTTCCTTTTTTGCCTTTTAAATACACATATGGTAATATTATTATAACTAAAATGGCTGAATGACTTTATATATGTCAAAACAGAGCTCAGATTTGGAATCCTTGTGGTTAAAAACCTATAAAAAGTGTATTCACCATGATCCTATGACTTTTGGTTATAAAGTTATGACAAAGTCAAAAATCGAACGGCGGCCATCTTTTTATGCAAATGTGGTCTGGGCCCCCAATGAGCGCCGACCTTGGCGCCCTCAAAATATGAGTTAAGTATGTTCTGGACTACATCTGTACCAAATTTCATGCTTGTAGACAAATCTGCACAATTTTTTCCCTAAGGGCCTGGACTATCAATAATTATTCAATGGCAACATCTTAATCTACTACCGGTAAAAGTGAAATACATGTAATCTTGACAGGTAATGTTAAATTTTACTTCCTAGCTATCGAAAGAATGCATGCTTCCAAGAGGTTCCAGTGTGCCATTTATTTCATGCACCATGGTCAAAACTAGCAGACATTTGATGTAATTCGAGATCCCAATTTAACATTTGGTTTGGAGTAGCCAGCCTCACTTCTCTGGTGGAAGTTCACAAAAAAGTACAATAGTGAGAGAATTTTTTACCAGAGTGATATCCAAACTATTATACTAGAGGGAATACAGTGTTGTTTGGCACATTTAAAGAACTTCAGTTCACATGTTTAACTTAATTTGCCAGTTTTCAAAGTTTTTACTTTTTGCTTTGGGATTATAATTTGGACATGGATTGGTATGTTTGTTTTTGATTTCAGAAAGTACTTCCCAGGAAAAGAGGTAGAACTTTGATCACACAAACAATTTTTTTTACCATTGATTACTCATGGACATATTTCAGTCCAAATAATTTGAATTCTTGAAACAAAATTGAGGGTTGGACCATGTACTGCAGTTTGTTGATAACTTGATATCTCACTGTACAAGTCTGTTTTACATGTGAGAGCTCTTAGAAAAATCCAGTGGTAATTTAAAAGCAGAAAATAGATTTTGAATGCAATAAATATAAAAAATTCCTGTACGTTTTTTCAATTGCTTCATGAAAATTGGGTTGAATCCACTTTTATTGCTATCTTTGTATAATCAAATGTTGGTGCTTCAAAAATTTCACAAAAAGTGAGAATCTCAAATTATCAAACAAAGGGCACTTTTTGCATATGGATGGTCAAATTTTGCACAGTAAACCTTGATTTATGCCACCATCAATAAGATTTTGGCATTATAAAAGGATTTGACAATAAGTAGAGAAAATTCATCATCAAGAGAAAACCACTGACCTTCAGTAACTAAACTTGACAAAATTTCTCGCATTAGGATTGGCCAGATGAGATTGATTGAATCTAAGTCAAGAGTATTTCACTTATATCGAGATGTCACCAGCTATAGTTGAAGTGGCAGAAAATTTTACCTTTGCAGTGTGCAGGGAGGGTTCTTTAACATGACATACCTGCCATGACACGGCACAATGGTTTATAAGGAACCTTTGACTTTCATTTCTAAATGCTGAGTAAACTTGGTGCAAGAACAATCACTACCTATTTTAAAGTCTTGGTCAGACCCTGACCAGAGTTCAAACCCAAGGCCTTCCACATAAGGAGTGAGCACTCTTAACAACTGAGCTACCACAGTTGTATGGGCCAGATGAGAGATACTGTTATGCTTTAAGATGCTGGACCACTGAGGTCTGAAGACCCTTAAAGCTTAAATACTATGAAATCATTCATTTTTAAGGTGTCCAAATTTTCATATCTTGGATATTCTGACCCCTTGAATTTTCTGTACATTTCAACGAAATAGTATGTATTTCAAACTTTTCTTAAAATGAAACCACAAATTTACAACCTTACAAAATTTTTTTTTTCTAAGAAACACAAAAATAGAACTTCAGAAAAATAAATGATTTCACAGAATTAAAAGAAAATAAAGATCCTGCATTTTTTTCAAATTTAAATACATTCTTAGAGTTTACATCAAATAAAATGACATTTTTATATATATTTAATTTCTTTCTTGCCTAATCTTTAAAAGATACACAAACAATAAATTAATGATAAATATGAATTAAAATATTTAATAAAGTTTAATATTAATTAAAATATCCTGAATATTAATTACCGTAGATGATCATACACTGCCATCTATAAATAGCGGTAATCATACATGTTTAAATCTGTCATATCATTACATACTTAGAATGCCTTTACTGGTTTCTTTCTTGTATCAGTATAATGGACTGGGGAGCTAGCAAGTTAAAGTCGCCCCGAGTGTGCATCAGTACAAGGTAGACCATACAACACACCTGCACTTCACATGCATACATGAAATTGTTCATAGATTAATCCATAGAGATTAATAAAAATAGTTCTTTTGCAAATAGCTGAAAAATTGTTGATGCGACGTTCAGCAACATTCAACAAACCAACCAACAGACTGAAAATCTTCACACAAACCAAATTGTTTGAAACATCACTCTACTAAAGATGAGTGTTTTAGCTAACTTCTGTTTTATCATGAAAAATTTTTTTCCCAGATATATATATTTTCCCGAAAATTACAAAAAAAATCTGAGAAAACTGTTTGTTTTTTATCATGCAAAATTAAAAAATGTTTATCTTTCCCCATCATTAATAATATGGTAATTCTAAGAAAAAATTTTTTTTTAGAAAAACGACTTTTAGATACCTTTTCAAGTACCCCAAAAATTTTGAAATTTGAATTCTGTGAAAGAAATAAGATACGATTATATTAAAAACCTATGGCAGATAAATGTATAAATTTGTACATTTATTTATGGATGGCAGTGTATATTTGTGCACAACAATATTTGTCTTCAAATCAGCATAATTTGAACATGTTAAACACTTTCTGAATCTCAAATTTCAACAAAATGGGGTTCGCCGTTGTACCATGTAATACCCTCTAACGTTTATGCAGAACACTTATTTCCAGTGGATATGGAATCACATAAGATGATGCTTTCCGGCGAAAACGACATCATTCAGGGAATCTGTGACATTGACATTTTCCAAAACGTTCTGCACAAATGTTAAGAGGTATTGATCACACAGTACAGCGGCGAACCCCATTTATCTATCTCGTAATAGCTAAAGTGTTTAAGTTGTGAAGGTGGCACTCCGGCAGAATGTTCTAAAGTGTTTTCTTGTGGATTACGGCACTTTGCACTACCTAGGTTATAATACCAAGCAGTGAAAATCCAAGTGCAGAACAGTTTTCAAGTTTTTTTCAGTAGTCACTAATTGACGTTGAGCAAACCACGCCCACAATGTTCCGTCACCGGCTGCCATCACAATACCAAAGCAGCATCAAGGCAACTTATGAGATACTAGTGTCAGTGACGTCATTAAACGGTACAATTCAGGCCGAGTTTTCATTCTTTTTACGTCTAATTCAAGCATGTCGGGCCTTTGTCAGAACATTGTTGGCGTGGCTGGCGATACGTCAATTGTCTTGATAAAAGTGAAAGAAGGCAGGGAAGAAGACAGTGTAACAAACATACTTCAAAACTTTGCGGTTGTAAAAGTTGAATATTTAACAATGACAGGCATGGTAATAATATAAGGAATGAGAGCCACGGTAATCTTAAGTTGGCACTTTAGACCAGACTGCCACCACGGCTTCACTAATTTGTAATGAATGACTAGTAATAACACAATAAAATACAGTAAAACCTCATTATAATGCCCCTCGATGACTTTGCCACCTCGCTTATCGCCACACTATTTTGAAGTTCCAAAATCCATTTTGTTTATGTTTTTCTTTATGAGCCTCCCTCAATTTATCGTCAAACCCCTTTATAACGCCAAAATATGACTGAACAAATGGTGGCGATGAATCGAGGTTTTACTGTTAATCTAATTACTGTAAATCACCTTTTATTCGTGAGCACTTTATTTTCGCGATATTCGCGATCTGTTCAAGAATCATGAAAATAAAGTGCACGAAAGTAAAAAGGCCAACTAACTAGATGAACATCATATTAACATTTAAATCAGTTGCTATAGTAAAACCTTCTTTAATTTTGGGGTTCCACATGGGATATCGCGAAAACTTCATGTTGCGAAATTGTTCATCACGGGATCGCGAAAAAAAGGTACCGCGAAATTAAAGTGATTTACAGTATATTTGTATGCAATTGAATTTTAGACGCGTAACATTATAGCAAACCCCTTTCTGTACATGTGCATACTAAGTTTCCCATACTGGTTTTGACATCCATTTATTCCATAAGGCATAAACATGAGGTTAAAATATATAGACCTTCAGCAATATTTTGGCGGAGTGTTTATAAACATGGAAGTGTCTATATAATGTCAATAGGGTGATTTTGAAAAATGATAATGCATGAAGGTGTGGAAATATACATACCATGATGCTGTATTTATACCTATTTGTGTAGATTCGACTTGCCCATGTTCATAAACACTCTGGCAACAGATCATGGATAGCCTATAGCATGATGAACTACAAATGTATCTCTTGTATATAGATTGCATTACCCTAACTCTGCATTACCCTAACTCTTACTTAATGGAATAACCCGCCTTTTATCTTGGTCAGTCTATTTTGCCATGGGGGTGAATGTTATCACATTTATCAAAGCCACATCACTAGCTACACAACACATCAAAAACCAAAACTCTAATATGGAGTTTGGATGAATTTTTGAATAGAACCAGATTAAACAAAATACAATCTAGAATATTAGGGGAGTTACATTGCCAGTAAATTTAAAATTTGACTAAACCTGTCTCTTAAGAGCCAAATACACCGGGTCACCCCATCCCAAAGAAAGATCTGACCTTGTAACCTTGAACTTTGACACTTAAAAATCAAATGAAAAGCCACAACGCATTAGAAACTAAAAATCCAGTATGAATAGTTTCAGTACATAACACAAGATTTTAAAAACAAGAGCTTTGCTAGGTGGAGCAAGATACTTTGACTTATTTCCGTCTCTCCCCGAGAAGAATCGGGATGTGGAGCAAGATACTTTGACTTGACTTATTTCCGTCTCTACCTGAGAAGAATCGAGCCATGAAGCAAGATACACCAGTTTACATTTTTTTTGCCATTAAACTGTTGATAAAGATTGCAAAAAACATGATATAGAAGTTCAACATGTTTAAAGGGGCACAACTTAGAAATTGATAAGAAAAATATGAATAAAAATCCAAGGGGCACAACTCTGAAAAATTTACACAGAGTTACCTCCTCTGGTGTACACAATGTCATTATGTCCTGGTTATCATGTATACAAAGTTTACCAAATATATCTTTAATGGTTTTGGAGGTGTAGGCCAGACAACTCAGAAATTTAATAGGAGAAATAGGAATAAAAATTCTCTGGTGTACACAATATCATTACAAAAATATCTCCAGTTTTGGAGATGTAGGCCGAACAAACGACATGTATCACTTGCAGACAGACTTATAGATGGACAACACCTTACCATAATACAGCTTATACATACCATTTCTAAAAACGGGCATGTAAAAAATAAATATATGTACATAAAAGGTAGGGAAAACAATAATATTAATAACCGAGTTAAAATCACAAATATTGAAAGACTGGTAAATTACATCACAATAACAATACACAAAGCACATGTACACCTGTGTTGTGTACCTGTATCAGGGTTCGACACTAACTTTTTTCCAACAGTTGCCCACGGGGCTAGTAGTTGTTTGAAATCACTAGCCCTGCTTTAAGTTGAGAAGTCCAAGGCATATCCCATTCCCCCTTCCACCACCGAAAAAATTGGAAAAATGGAGCAAAACTCTGCAATCCACAGAAGTTTAGATAATGATTTTATATTCATTAGGTCTAAAAAGCTCTATATCGAGTATATGAACTGATTGTTTTGAGATAAACTACTAGCCCATTGGGCTACTGGTAATACAAGATTCACCAGCCCTGACCAATTTTTACTAGCCTCGGACTAGCGGGCTAGTGTTAGCGTCGACCCCTGTGTATACTGGAAGTAAACAATCACATGTGCATGTACACATGAATTGGTCACATTAAATGGTAGATATTAATTTTACATGTATATAACTTGAAAGATTGGTGATATACCTGTTCTTGTCATCCGTATCAGATCTCGGATGAATTTTTAAAAAAAAAATGAAATTCATTTTCCACGACTTAAGGCATGTATTTCTTGCCCCAAAATTTAAAATTATAATCATATAAAAACCATGATAACAAGAAAAGGTACACAACAAAAAAAAAAGGTAGAATGCCACAAGCTGCAATGATTCACTCTAAACAGGACCATATATCTAAAATACCAGTGCTTTGATGTCCCTTTACTTTACATATGTCACCAAAAAAGAGCCTCTGTGTAAAGACCACTTGTCTATAAACTCTATATTGCTTAGGTCCAAAAGTTCATTTTTTTTCAAGGTCCCAACATCCATATACAGTCAAGCCTGTCTATAAAGGCCACCCAAGGGAACCAGTAAAAGTGGTCTTTATGGACAGGTGGCCTTTATATACAGGTTCAAATAATATGAAAAAAGAACAATTGGGATACATTTTAACTGGCCTTTATAAGCAGGTAACCCTTATATAGAAGTGGCCTTTAAGGCAGGTTGGACTGTACCGGTACATGTATCTTAGGTCAAAGTCCATATTTCCTAAGTCCCAAAGTCCATAATTCCTAGGTCCGATGCATGGTCTTTCAATACAGGTTTCATAATATTTATTTCTGTTAGTCTACTATAGAGAAACAATACAGCATCAACTAATATCACATTCATTGTTAACACCTAATACTCTCTAAACATATATATATAATTATATGTTGGTAAAGAGAATAACATTGGCATGTTGACCTATGAAAACATAGAGTTATCTGCCCTTAGACCATGGCCAGCAACTGATATTCTGCCCTGTTCACAATTAAAAATCTTATGGTTTTTTTTTCACAATCACTTTTCCAATTTTTGGAATTTTGGTGTTTTCAGTTTTAAAACAGTGTTTGCTTTCACAATTTTGTGAATTATGATGCTTATTTCAGTAACTGAAGGCCCCTGGAACAATTCACAAAAGAGTGAAACAACCATTCATATTGTATCATGAATCATGAAGTTTCCATTTACTGTTCAATATTACTAATACATGTGCTTCATTAATTTTCCTCTCTGCTATTGCTGCTGTTGTCTTACCACTGGGGTCTGTACCACTATTGTTTTGGCCAATACGTCGTAGGCAGCTCTGTTATGTTGAAAAAAAAAGTTATTGTCATTTCTGCTGCTACTGCTGCTGTTGTCGTATGACCGGGGCCTGTACCACTATTGTTTTGGCCAAAACGTCATAGGCAGCTCGGTTATGTTGAAAAAAGAAAACTGTAAAACAGGCTGGGAAGAAAAATGCCATTGTAAAATTCTTTATCACCGATCTCACTAATGCACTGAAAATATAAAACAAGATGAGTTGAGTAATGGTTTTTAACGTCCCAGTCAAGAATATGTCACTCATATTGAGACGACGCCAGCTATAGGCAAAGGCGCAGAAACGAAACTGATCTCACTAATGCCTTGAAAATCGGATTTCTCATCATTACGTCATTACTACAGAAATCATAACATAGGTCAGCGTTTTGCTGTCCAAAATATAATTTTTTTACATAGTGTTGTTTTCATTATTTTAAATAGCCTAGTTGAAAATGTTAGATAAAAATATCATATACACAGTCTGTATGTACAACCCTTCGTATCAGGTATCATCCTTTTTTAGTAGCTGTATCACTACTCATTGTGCAAGCGCGACTCATGGTGAAAAAAAAGGACTCAACCTGATATGGAAGGTTGTATAAAAACAATATATACCGGTAATATGTATGCATCTGCATTGTGTGTTATCTGATGCCATGAAAATAAAAGTATGTGAATAACTTGAATCTCCATGAATATTTTCATGTAAGCCACTACCTTAAAAATCCAATATTGTGGGCAGGAATGACTAGCAGCTTTCCATTTCTCAGATCTAAAACTTCTTCACAAGATACAACCTTTAATCCTAACACTCTTTTCCCCGGCGTTGCTCCCCCGATGGTCCCACCAGGACCTTTCCTAAGGCACAAAGTCTAAAAAAATACAAGTTTTTCAAAATAGAATTAAGACACAACATAATCTTCATATTTAGGTACATATAAAACACATGAGCAGATTAGATGTAATAAAAATGTATTTTGTAAAAACAAGAAGATAATTACACAAAGAATAATTGAATTGGGTTTTACATCTTAGTCAAGAACATTTCACTTATAACAAGACGTCACCACCATTTACAGGAGAAGTGGCAAAATTTTTTACCTTTGCGGTGCACTCAGGTAAATGTGCAGGGATTGTTAACATGCCACACCTGCCCTGACACGGTACAAATCTTTTAACATTGGAGAAGAGTAATTGCCTTTCTTCTATACAAAGAAAATCAGTTATTGAGAAAATAGAGATGTCCAGGGCAAAAATACCAACCTTCAACAATTGAACTGACAAACTAGAAAGAGTTCCAAATGTGCCCTCCACTTAAAATTTTATTTTGAACGAAAAAAGTCTAAAAATGACAGATTCAAGCCATTTTGAACATTTCTGTGAAAAATTATTTTTCAAAAATTTTTACATAGAATATAATGGGGGGGGGGGGGGGGGGGGGGGGGTGGTTACAAATGAACTCTTACAGACAAACTTTCCCATAAAAGGAACAGTTATGAATAGGATTCATACATAGACCTATGTTTCCACAATTTTAAAATTATTAGTAGCCAAATTTCCAAAATTTGTGAAAATATAGTAGTTTTTAAATTAATTTTTCACAAATTTGTTAAAATAGGTTACTTTTTGAAAGAATTTCACAAAAATGAGTAGCCAATGGCGATTTTGGCTACCAGGAATGGAAACATAGCAAAGACATTTAGAGGCATTGTAATCTATGTTCCAATGCTTAACACTGAGCCCCCTTTAACATTGATGTTAACATGTACATGGAAGAGGTGTAATATACATACTTAACATAGAGTAGGTAGACCTTAATTGGTGTAAAACTCTTTAAACGAACTAGCGAAACATGTTTATTGGTGTTTGTGAAAAACCATACATTTTTTAACTGCGAATGAGGCCCAATATCATCCCTAAATATGACCCAACATGAGTTTTGCATGTTGTATCTTACCTCAAATAATGTGATAAATATTCTGTTTAGAATTTCTAGAGCTATGATTTCTGAGGTCAAACTGAAGGCTTTCTCAAAGTCCACCTCTGTAATTTCTGTAATATCTAAGACTGGTAATAAGTCTAACCTCACATCTAGGATATTGTCATTTTTCCTGAAAAATAATAAAAAACAGAAAATTTCTTAAGTCCAAGCCTTTAAAACTTTACAAAATTTGACTGATTGATGCATTTTGTCTCCATCAAAAATGCTTCACTTATATCAAGAGGTCACCAGCTATAGATGAAGTAGCATATTAGAGACCATTGAGTTTATGTCTTAATCAAGATAATTTCACTTACATCAACATGGGTGACAATCATGTGATTACTTAACCATTGAACTGTCTAGAAATGGCGTTTATACTGCTATAACTATCATTGCTGTGAAAAGCAAATTGAATAATGCGCATTAGGGCATTATGATTAGTTTGCTTTGCACGGCAATGGCAGTTATAGCACTATAAATGCCATTTCTAGACAGTTCAATGGTTATATTTACATTTCACATTTTTTGAAAATCTTATTTTGGTATTTTAATCCTAAAAAGACTTTAAAACACTGTCTTGTATGACATGTATTTCCATGCCAGAACAGCCAATCAATGATGTCACGCGTATAGCCGCAAGGAAGAGATGAGTGACGTCACATTAGCAATGGCATTTATACTCCTATAACTGCCATCTGGTCTCAAACACAGTTTAATACATTAAAACATCACAAATGACTACATGTTGATCACACCCAAACACCCACACAACACATGCATACAAACATACTATGGAGGCAAATTGACCTTAGTTTTATATGATATCATGTGAATTTAAACATATAACCAGTCATTTTAAGTGACAGAAAAATATAAAATGAACGATAGAGGTAGAACCAGATTTACTTAAAACTCAACTGAAACTGAATAGAAGGGGTAGTGCTGGCTCACACAGTATGGAGTTGTAATTTTGGGGTTTCTTGCACCAGGGACCTTTCTAGATTCAGGTTTACAACATTATTAAAATTAACTCAAAATTTAATCAAATAGAAAGCACTGCTATAGATAATGTGTGTACGTAATTCTCAAATCAATCAAATTACAAAAAGTCTATTAATCCAACACAACAATCCGTATACTGATGAGTTTAAAAATTTGTCTCACATTCATGTGAATTTTCCCACAATATGTCACCATTTTGAAATGGGAAGGAAACAGGATCTGGCGAGATCATTCTTACTCTTTAAAGATATCTGGCCACTATCTGGTGCAAACATAGTATGGTTAACAGTGTAAAAACAGAGTATGCGTATCCTGGCAGTAGCAAAAATGAAGAATATTTTCAGGATGTTGCCAAAGGTTTGACCTACTACATAATCTGCATTTGCATTTGGCCTATGCTAACACTAGAATTAAAGCTTCTGTCTGCTGTGCTTTCTCCTGGGTTGAAGCTTGACTATTTTGAGTTAGGGGTCCAGCTCACTTCAGAAAAGAAGTTGTAATAGTAATAAGTAGCTAAAATGTGTAAACAAGGCATCCAGACTGATTTTTAGTAGCAGGGTAGAAGCTTAACTATTTTGTGTAAGGGGCCCAGTTCACTTCAGAAAAGAAGTTGTAATAGTAATAAATAGCTAAAATGTGTAAACATTAAGGGGCCCAGACTAATTTTTTAGTAGTCATTGGCTACTAAGCCCCTGCTAATCTTCATCCCTATTTAAAATTCTCCAAGATCACACCGTCATTCATATAACTGTAGTGGTCTGGGTAGCTCAGTGGTAGAGCACTCACCTATAGTGTAAGAAGTCTCGGGTTCGATCTCCTGTCCGACCCTGCATTTTTTCTCTTTCCTGTTACATTTGGGGGCTCGTCCAACCCTGGGAAGAGGTCAACCAACAGGTTGGTCCCAGGGTGGAACTTGGTAGTTTTGATTCAAGGGAGTTGAATCGAAAAAAGGAAGGGAGGAATGTAGCGTTCTGGGTAGCTAAGTGGTACTGGGTAAGAGTACTCGCCTATAGTGCGGGAGGTCCCGGGTTCGATCCCCGGTCCGGCCCTGCATTTTTTCTCTTTCCTGTTACATTACTTTGAAAATTTACTTGAAAGTTATTTTTTCATCACTTACAAATAACCAAGCTGCCTCATCACTATAATGGTCAACATAACTTTGAGATAAAATAGTACAACAAAGTCCAATAACTCTGCTACAACTCTTTTCCATAAAGGTGGGATCTGATACTCTGTACCTGTAATAGAATAAAATATAACTTAGGCCTAAGTAGTAATTTTTTTGTGTTTCTTGTTTCTGGTGTAGATTCTTTTTCTTGCTACTGGTATCATTATGTGCTTTGTGACATTTAAAAATTCCGAGTGATTATTTACACTTACCGTAAGTGCTAGCGTTATTTACACTTACGGTAAGTCTAACGCTAGCCCTAAAAATTAGCGTGAACTGTCCAAAAATTGGGCAATGTGGCCATGCATGTAGTAATGGATTGGGATTGAATTTCAGTGTTTTCTGTTTGTTTGAAGGACCTGAAGACTTCCATATTTACCTAAATTGCTACATGCTTGGCTTCAGAAAAGTGACTTTCTGTTTTCAAGTCTTAATCCAACTTCTACCTCACAGAGGTCACACGTAAACGGTAAAGAGCGAAACATACCAATTGTGCTGTATCATAGGGGGAAAGGGGGAGAGAGAGAGAGAGAGAGAGAGAGAGAGAGAGAGAGAGAGAGAGGAGGGGGGGGGAGAGAGAGGGGGAGAGACAGAGAGACTGTTTACCTGTTCTACCTGTCAAATTCGTGTGAACAGTTGCTGGTTGTCTGTATTGTTGACTACCGATATTCTGAGGCCGTGTACTTTGTTGTGGTTGTTGTAAGTTTGTAAAAGTTGGTATATGACCCTGATTACTCAGCTGATTTGGTGGGTACATGCAGTAATAAGGTAACCAGTTGTTCATCGAATTCCACATCCGATATTGCCACAGCCAAAGTTGCAAATGTTGTGCATATTCCCTAAAATTTGGTGATTTTCCGTACGTAGTTGATGGAATGTATTTCCATCTTTGTCTGATTTTCCATCACTGTCCTTTGACTCGACATTTTGGTTGAATTCTGCCGTTTTTATTTTATCCGTGGTACCAAGATCAGCATTCGACGCCATGTTTGTTCGTGTTCTTTGGTAGTTTCCGCCTTTGTTAGGAGCACCTTATATTAGCCTTTTAAAACTATAGTGTAAACTAAATAACTTACTACCTGTGGCTAGATTGACAATGTTCATAAAACCTTTAAATACATTTCTTTCGCTGGCACTACACAATTTAAACTGCTAAGGGACACTTAAAAGTTACTTAATCCAGATCTGAGTGTACTAGCCTTAATTATGATTCCCCACCACCGAAGGTGGGGAATCATATTGTTTTCGTTCTGTTTCTTCTTATTATTATTATTTTTATTATTCTTATTATTCTTCTTCTCTCAAGACCATATGCTGACGCATATCTCGGGAACGGCTTGATGGATTTAGATGAAATTTGCTACCAATAATCTGTTGTCTGTGTAGATAATCAAGACGCGTTCATTTTCGTTATCTTGAAGGTGGGTGGGTGGGTGTAAATAAATACGTAGTTAAATACCCGGGGAAACCAATTTTGAATGGACGTAAGCTGGTTACGACACCTTAATTATACCAAGTCAATGCTTTCACCTATGAGTTAATCCGATTAGTGACCGTTAAAAACTTGACGATTTTTCAAACCACAGCTTGTCACGTCACACGCCTGTACTTAAAACCTTATACAATGAGATGAATGGTGTATACAATTTGCCTTGATAGATCAAATGGCTTGGGGGTTTTCTGTTAATCACTGACTGTGGAAGTAGAAGACTGTCTACTTTTTTAAGTTTATACCAATGAAATGTCTCCTTTTACTGACTGACACTTTCCTAATGACCGGTATGTCGAGTACAAAAATTTGTAGTTTTAGTTGGAAATGAATCTTCCGAGTAAGCCGCCACTCTGTTACTATTAACACTTTTCAAATAAGAGATGGACAATTATTTCAGGTATTGTTCAAGTTTAAGATAAAATATTTTTGTGTCTTTTTTATTCGATTTAAACATTGGAATTATCGTAATTTGGACTGAAAGTTCACTTCGATTTAAACATGGGAATTTTCGTAATATTTCGTAATTTGGACTGAAAATTTGCTTCAAATTCAGCATATCGAATTAACTAACAAATTTACATAGAAATACATAGCGATCTGACGGGACCATTTGTATCATTTCGATTTAAGCGAAATTTCGATTCACCGATTTCGAATTAATTTCTTTTGCATCAAAAACACCTAAATAATCTATAGAGCAATGAAGATCTGAGTCTTTTAGATGCTGGAAATAACAATATGAGATTTATTCCGTATACTACACCTAAACTAATATGTACCTCAACGTGTTGAAAAGTACGTTTTTTTCAATAGAGGGGGTCTTTTAAATCGGACTATATATACAGCGTCGATCTATTTCAACACACTATACACAGAGTTAACATACATGCTTCATATAAAAATGTCCGTCTTTTACTATTTTGACTGAGTAGATGTATCGTTATGATCATGAACCTCAAACATATAGGAATAACCGATATAAGTCGCGTAATTAAAATACAAACAGATGGCATCCTATGATGTGTATTGCGCATTGAATCACGATTATTAATCAATAAACTTTTTAGAAAAATATTAAATAAACATAACAAAGAGTAACTTTTATTATATTTTATTTTGGATTTTACAATAATTCCGAGTCCATCGGTGTTTATACTGTCTGACGACATCGGGAGGGCACCTGGGTATATCCTCAGGCAGTGTCGACACGCTCCAATATTACTTGGATCTACCTGCCCATCATTAGAAGTTCTTACATTCGCACCTAAGACAACGATCTCAATCAACTCAGTCGTTAATTACTGTGTTTATTCAGTGACACTCGCCAATCCGTCACTGGCTTCAATGTATTATCACCTGTTGATTACTGGTGACCAAGATACCGGTGAACTTTGAAAACTTGTGGCCAGAAAAATCGCAAAGCGACGTGTTTTGTCGCCAGTTAAAGAAAAAAATCGAAGTTAGCGATGCCCAGCGCAAACCCTCCCATACGTGTTCATTCATTGTAACACGCGGCGACGCCAAATCAGAGGCCTGAGAGGGGTTCTACGAGTTTTCTTATTCAATAAAATTCATTGAAAACGTCACTTCCTATGCCGAGAAGGCCTTCCAATATACGATTTTCTCAACCGAAAACTTTAATTCAAATCTACTTTAACTTTCAAAGAAATTTAAAAAATTAAAAACAGTATGATTTTTTTAGTTTACCAGGTCGGCGCGGTACAAATCTACTTCATACACAACTGCCTTTAGAACGTAACCGTACATCAAGGCAATATACAGATATATACACAACATTAAAACGTTGATTACCTGTTGTTTAATAACTAAACAACAACATCTCTTGTTCATTTATTGTTTTATTCATTTTGTAATTTATATATGAAGGGCCGTAACTTTGGGACAGGTACCCGACTCGACTAGTGTTTTAGGTCAAATATTGTATGTGTCAAAAAGTACCCTTTTTGGCGACACAGTAATGAATTTGGCGACAGAATTTTACAAATTAACAACTGGCGATTTCCTTGGCGACAGACTTTTCCAACCCAGCGCTAACCCTCCTAGGTTCTTTTCACCAGATATATGCCATAAATTATTTATAGATGGTGGGGAATCATACGTAACTGGTATCCCAGTTACAATATCTAGTTTTACACTGTTTTCATTAGTGTTGGACCGATTAATCGATTTAATTGATATCTAATCGTTTGAGTATCCGATTACCGATAATTGATTCTAAAATCTAATAATGGATCGGTTTCGATTATTTACTAAAGTTCGTTTATGGAAAAACGGTTCTTTACAATGAATATTCCACACTGACTGAGACAAACGTCTCTTATAAAATAAGTATGAAATTGTAGTTGAAATAAGTGTACTTGGAAAAGAAAACCAACACAAATGTTAGGAAGAGAAAATGATCAGAAAAATGGAGAATATTTTAAGTCTTAACTGAGATACAAATATCTTGCAGATATTATCAAGACTAAAAATTAGTATTTAATCTAATTTACTTTGTAATTTCTGCTTCAATTTATTAACTGATTATAATTGGAAAATTGATCGAAATCATCTTCTGATTATAACTGATTAATCGATTATGAAAATGCAACCGATTCCCATCACTAGTTCTCATGCATTTACTGTATTTCCATAAATTGAGTGCACATGGTTTTAATTATTTATTCCTTTCAATATGAAATGTTTCCATTAAACTATAAATAAAATGCATTTAAAATACACTGACCTAACCAAATTATATTTTTAATTAAAAACATTATTGTTCAGTTCTCCTGTACATAGAGAAATTTTGAAAAAATTGTGGAAATTTGATCAAGTTTATACACCAATTGCACATCATTCAAGTTACATCAGGGCATTTAGGGTCAGGTAGGTCATTGTTGTTCGGGTTTTTTCCAGGTGTGATCATCATGAATATTCCAATTATGACACAAGGTTTATAAATATTTGTTCCAAGTAAGAAGGTAAAGAAGGGATAATTTTGACATAGTCATTTGTTAAAAAGTTAAAAAATTGCTCTATGTACAGAATTAAATTCACTTTTTCATGAATGAAAAATATTTTTTCCTATTAGGTCAGTATATTTTGTTTTAAGTTTTGACAATTTTTTTTTGCGAGTTTGTTGGAAAATATGACTTAATTCTTGCATTTTCCATGTGCACTGAATTTGTTGAAATACAGTATATGGCTGGTTTATAGTCTTAATGTTCATAATATCACAGGTGGGTGGTGTAACTAGCTATACCTGGCGGGACCACACAAACTCGCTTCCCTGGTGGATGTTCACCCATTTTACTTGATTTCCACATTTTTAAAGTTCCCATGTTAAACTTAATTTGCCAGTTTTCAAGGTTTTCACTTTGCTTTAAGGATTGCGATTTGAACATGGATCTCTATGTTTGTTTTTGATTTTTGGGATTGTGATTTGAACATAGACCGGTATATTTGTGCTTGTCTCTTTTGATTGAAGGGCATATAACAAAGGTACAGTACAGACATATCGAAAGTTTAACACTGAGCTAACGAAAAGGTGTCAAAGTTAGGCTGTCGGGTGGCGGAGATATAGATAGCGAGTGATCGAAAAGCTGCCAAATGATATGTAGATCGCTACTGTCGAGATATAGCTAACATGGGGTCCAGTTAAACTACCCATTTGGTACTAATCCGTTAGCTTAAGTGTTTAACTTTCGACAGGTCTGTACTGTAGCTCACAAGATATATATATGAGCATATTTTATTTGTATTATTAGATTGTATTATAATATTTCTTTGTACATGTTTTCCTACAATTGTACTCACACACAACTAGGTTGTGACATTTCACCCTAGCCAATATCCATTCACTTATAACAAGGTTGGTGGAGGGGAGTAATGGTGTTTTACGCTCCAGCCAAGATTCTTTCTCTTATATCAGTTCTGGGATGTGGAGTGGAGTAATTGTTTTCATAGCCCAGTAAGTGAAGATTTTTCAAGTATATCAAGACAGTCATTTCTTGGATGGTGGAGAAAACCAGAGTGCCTGGAGAGAGCGACAAGCAGTTTAACACACTTTCTCACACTAGAATCTGCATTGATAGTGTGGAATTCAAACCTAGGCTGTAAGAGGCACTTTGATCCATAAGTGTGTGTTTTAGACCACTGTCACAGAAGAAATAAAACAGATATTTATATAAAACTAGAACTGTCTCTGAAAGAGGCTAATACCCCCCCCCCTTTAAAGCTTAAAAGCTGTAAGAGGAGTTGATTACACAAAATGGGTATCCCTCATATGGAATATTGTTGAAAAATGAATAAGTTAAACCACCCATAAAACATGAACAAAATAATATAATCCAACAAAAATAGGAGGTGCACATGTTCAATGTATATAGAAACATCCTGCAAAGTTTCAGACTTCTTGGTTAAAAGCTGTAAGAGGAGTAGATTACACAAAATGAGTACCCGTAATATGGAATATTGTTGAAAAATGACCAAGTTCAACTACCCTGTAAAATCTGAAAAAAAAAATATAATCCAACTAAAATAGGAGGTGCACATGTTCAATGTATATGGAAACATCCTGCAAAATTTCAGACTTCTTGGTTAAAAGCTGTAAGAGGAGTTAATTACACAAAATGGGTACCCCTCATATCATAGGTCAAAGTCAAGGTCACAGTGACCTAAATTTGGTACAAGACACATCGCCTTCCCATGATGCATCTGTTCCGGACACAAAGATGCACAAGGTTTTACTATCATAGAGGTTAAAGGTCAGAGTCAAGGTCACAGTGACCTAAATTTGGTACATGACACATTGCCTTCCCATGATGCATCCACATACCAAGTTTGATAATCTTAGGTGCTACGGTTCAAAAGTTCTGTTCCGGACACGAAGCGGGACAGAAGGACAGACAGACAGACGGACAAGGTGATTCCTATATACCCCCAAAACGAAGGTGCAGAAACTTTGCCTTTGCATTGCACTTATGGCATTAATCAGAAGGGTTCTTCATTATGCCAAGTTTTCTGTGACACGGGACCTGGTTTGTTTAATTTCCCATCTGACAGAATGTGACTTTCATTTTGTAATGCTGAGTGCTTGGTAAAAAACTGTACAGTCACTACCCACTTTCAAGTCTTAGGTCAGATCTGGGCAGGGTTCAAACCCACTTACTGACCTCCTACTTAGGGAGCGAGCACTCTCATCAACTGAGCTTCTGCAGTGGTCCATTCGGCAAAAACAATTTTGATATAAAATAATTGCCCAAAACATAATTAATAAATTTATTATTATCATTGCCAAATTATTTTACTCTGTTCGAACCCACTACCTCCCACTTACAGAGCAAGCACTCTATCAACTGAGCTACAGCAGTGGTCCATTCGGCCAAAGAGATTTTTCAAATTTATAAAATAATTGCCCAAAACATAATTAATAAATTTATTATTATCATTGCCAAATTATTTCACTCTGTACATGTATATTATACACACATTTTGACAACAGACAATATGCAATATTTTGTATATATATATATTTAGTATATATATATATATTTATATATATATTTGAATACATAATAATATAAATTTCATCTTATTTTTCAAACATAATGAGCAAGTAAAATAACGTCAACCATACATAGAGAAACATCTGCCTCAAACAAAACATGGGAAAGTTTTTGCTCTAGCTAAACAGGAAGTGCTTACTCTTCCGGAGCACCCGACCTCACTGCCCTGGTGGAAGTTCACATGTCTAACCTAACTCATCAGTTTCAAAGTTTTATACTTTGCTTATGGATTGTGATTCAGACATGGATTAGTATGTTTGTTTGTTTTTTATTTTACAATATTAATGAGGTTGGCCGCTGTACCACATGATACCCTCTAACGTTTGTGCAGAACACTTATTTCCAATGGATATAGAAACACATAAGATGATATTTTCCGTAAAAATGGCCTTATTCTGGACATCAACCATGTTAACATTTTTCAAAACTTTCCACACAAACATTAAGAGGTATTGATCATGTGGTACAGTGGCGAACTACATTCTTTAGTTTCCACCATATAAAGCCACGGCCACCTTGAATGATGGTCAAAGTATCCAACTTCAAAATCCCTGCCAAACATAAACAATGGTACCATGGCAACCCACGTTTCTACAAACAATACATAAAATGATCACCATGACATTCAACAACATTGCCACAGTATCAAACTTTACAAGCCATGCTAAACATAAACACTGGTACCATGGCAACCAACTGTTCTACTGAAAATACATCAAATGATCACCATGGCAACCAACATCATCACAGAAAAAAAGATTTCACATGTTAAATTTGAGGCAAATAGTCATTTTTGATTTCAACCCATGATATTTTAACAAAGCCACAATGTGCATTTCTTTATGAAGGTAAATTATATATTGTACACATAATAAATTCAATCCTAAGTTCAAAATGGTACGGTCCAATTTAGTCATTTTTGAAACGTTTATAAGGTCATTAGGGATGCAAGGGGTTAAAGTTCAAAACAGGTTAACAATAAACAATACATGCTATAGGTAAACAACACTGACCTGTCTGCTTGACCTTTAATTTAAATATATCGTGAACCAGAACATTTATATATCTGAATGCAAGTTAAGGAACATTCTTTACGTCAATACGGATGTGAGGGGTTAAGGTTCATAACAGGTTAACCTTAAACAATACATATTATAGCCAAACATCACTGACCTGTTTGCTTGACTATTCAAATATGATTTATTATGAACCAGCACATTACTGTTACACAATTTTTATTTTGCCAACATTATGGTGGAAACACAAAGTTCAATACACATACAGTCCAACCTGCCTTAAAGACCACCTCTATATAATGATCACCTGCTTATAAAGGCCAGTACAATTGTATCCCAATTGTTCTTTATTCATATTATTTGAACCTGTATATAAAAGCCACTTGCCCATAAAGGCCACTTTTACTGGTTACCTTGGGTGGCCTTTATAGACAGGTTTGACTGTATCTGCAGTATCAATGGTCAAGATTTTAAGAGAGTAACGAGTGAGTGAGTGAGTAATGGTGTTTAACGTCCCAGTCAAGAATATTTCACTTATATCGAGATGTCGCCAGCTATAGGCAAAGGTGTAGAAATTTTGCCTGTGCGATGCGCTGATGGCATTATACAGAAGGGTTCTTTAACATGCCAAGCCCACCGTGACACGGGACCCCGATTATTTTAAGTTCCCATCTGAAAGAACCGTGACTTTCATTTCGTAATGCCGAGTGCTTGGTGAAAGAACGATCACTACCCACTTTCAAGTCTTGGGTCATACTAAGAGAGTAACGAGCATATTATCATAATGTTAGGTTCTGTTAACAGACAGGTCAATGATGTTTGCCTATATAGGAAAACATAGCCAAACAATAAATACCTGTCTGCTTGAACTTTCATTCAAATATTATGGACAAATGTATTTATGTAATGGGGAACATAATGAAAAACACTATTACTAATTAAAGAATTGGGTAATGGTGTTTAACGTCCCATTCAAGAATATTTCATTTATATCGAGACATCACCAGCTATAGGTGAAGTGTCAGAAATGTTTACCTTTGCAATGTACTCAGACTAATTTAAGAGTAAACACTTGTATTGTGTATGTATTAACTGTGAAACCATACACTCACTACCCGTATCTTGGGTAAATCATTCTACATGAATATTCCTAATAAAAGGTCAACCGGACAGGTCAATATTGTTTGACTTTCACATAACAGGTCAACCATAAACAATACATGATAACTACCAAACAATAACAATTAACAGGTAATAATTAATATTTATAGTTCAACAAGTTTCATCTGACTGTTTGACCTCAGTAGGACTTTGGGTCACGTAATAATTTGTACAAACTGGCAAGCAAGTATTTGCATGATCTAGGTTTCCATACATTTAAAAACTGTTAGTAGCCATATTTCCATAATTTTTGTGACAATTTAGTCCTTTTAAAGTAATTTTCCACAAATTTACTAAAATATGTTACTTTTTGTAAAAATAAATACTAGTATTCTAAGAAATTAGTAGCTAATGGCAATAGAGAAGTTGCGACATTAACATCTTCAAAAACATTCAAACACAAACATTAAGAGGTAATAATCATGTGGTACCGCAGTGAACCAGATTTTTGTTACCGCAGATGGAAACGTAGCATTATGGGAAACTGTGCAAAAGATGGCATAACAAAACAAAAAAGGAATTTTATGTATCACATGAAACTCATTAATTTCTGATCCCAAACAAATAAAACCATAGATAAAATATTGATTTTTCAAAAATGTTGCTAGTCGCTGTACCACCTGGTGCACCCTTTTAGTTGTGCAGAACAATTATTTCCAGTGTAAATGGAATCATATCAGTATATGTTTTCACGTAAAAACCACGTTATTCCCGAAAAGACCAATTTCCCATTCCAATGTGCACACACCAAATTTCGCCAAAGTGGTTATCTCCCCCTAAAATCGAAACTCTTTTATCATTCTACTTTCATGACGCAAACATTTTTCAAAAAGTCTTGCATAATCCTCAGGAAGTGCTGATCACATGATACAGCAGCGAACCCCATTAGTGACCATGCATGTTACCGTATATCATACATTGTACCAAGGTTTGACTAAATCCCCTAACAACAAAACACCTACACCCCCATCCCACCCCATCCCAAAACATCATGAGGTATGGCAAAACAAAAACTTAATAAAAATTCTAGCAAAGCCTTTTTTCAGAAAGCTATGCAAACATTTAAAACAAAATTTATTTTATTCTTAAAATGATACAAGACTAACATTAAATTAAAGACACAAATTAATATAAAATGGATGGATTTTTAAATCAACATAATGCCATATACAATGAATTCCTAGGTTTTCATCCTTTTTTTCATAATTGAGGCAGGGCCGGGGGTTTAGGTATTTTTTATTTTCAGATTGAAAAGAAATAACAGTAATGACAACAAAAAGTGCCTGATAGAAACTTTATTGAAGAACACAACATAAATAAACAAATTAAAAATTTTGGGGTGGGCCAAAAAAAAGTGGAGTGGGCAGGAATAAAAATCTAGGAATTTATTTTATATACCGGTAGCTTAATAACCAAGTGTAAAAGTTGTTCAGGCAATGCAACAAGAAGTCAGTGGATTGTGTAGCAGTGTATTTAAAACTACAGTCCACAGAAATACAAAATGTTTTTTTTTCACATTACAAGGAGGTAGTTTTTAATTATTTACCGGTATTTTATTTAAAGTACTGACATTAATAATAGGTAGGGCTGTCATCGAGTACCCGATCAGAAAATCTCGAACCAGTTACAATTTTACTAATTTCTGTTTAACAAGTACTCGATCAGAAAGACGATCAACTAACTGGTTAGTGATTTCCATCCAAGTTGACATACCTAATAATAGGTATGGGTATAGAGAAAATATTTCTCCACAAAATAATTATTCTGATTTTTTTCACGTTTGGGCAGTGTTTTATCAACAAAAAGTAAGAAAAAAAATTTTTAACAATAGTGCAGGATACCAGAGTTCCTGAAATAAACCATTGACCTTCAGCAAGCCCGCTGACAAACTTTCTCATTTTAAGATCTGCCCCAGTGGGCATCCTAAATTCTTCCTAAAATCTTCCTCAATTCATCACAAAACCCAGTGATAACACCAAAATCTGTATGAATAAATAATGGCATTGAATTGAGGCTTTACTGCAGAAGCAAGTTTCACGAATTTACAGTACTGTAAATTAGTGTCACTTAGTTTAGCCATTTTGCTTTACAGAAGGAATATGCACAATATTGTTTTAGCACATCAGCTTTTTATGTGCAAATCAAGTCGCATATATCTGTGCTTAATTCTAGCACTGAGTTCTATTTTAGCAGAGAGGTTAGATGGCAGATTTTTTTTTTTTTCAAAATTGTCACTAAAATTTCTCGGTAATTGAAACAAAAATTCAGAATAATGTCCAACATTTATATAACTCTTCTACACTGAGAAATTTTTTTTAGAAAACTGAAAACTTTGAAAAAATTCAAAACATGAAAACAAACAAATTATGTATCTTTAAAGAGTAAAAACTTAAAATTGTAAAACTAAACATTTCTTTTCATAAAATTCATGTAAACAACTACTATCTTTACAGAAATGACCGAGACAAAGTTTCAAATTATACAAACATATGAAATCATAAAGCATAAATGTACCTTCAATCAATTCCTTGATAGGTGTATTATAAGGTATATAGGGTTTTGGCAGGTTACATGGCCCCATGTACCCCGTCAAAGTTTATGTGGCTCAGGGTACATTCATCTTTGACGGTTTACATGGGGCTGTCTGTGTAAACTGCCAAAACCCTGTATAACATTTTTGTCACCCTTCAAAGCGGTACTAGTTTGTTGTTTTCAACTTCCATTTCTTATTTTGTGTGACTTGCATACGTTGTTGCCATGTTTGTTTACAGTCACTAGGCATCCGTGTGTTACTTCCCTTTAGCCGCTGAATGCATTTATCTACCCCGGCAGATTTCTGAACAAAGTTCTATGTACCCTGACAATTTAACCAATCACTTTCTGAGGAAATTTCGTTGAAGGGTGACAAATACATTGTGTATATAAAAACAGTCCAGCCAAAACGATTTAAAATCAGAAAACATGGAGAAAACAACAAACCTTTGGCCAAAAAAACTCACACTAGGATCTGCCTAAGAAGCATGCAGCAGGAGTAGGTGAAATGTTTTACGGGTCATATTTTTCAAAATTTCCAAGGGTGACAAGGCCACTCTGAGTCAGATGAGTCTTTGAAAATTAGTCAAAGAATTAAAAGGAAAACGAATTTTTCCTACAAAAAATCTTAAAATAGTCTCTTCCTAGACAAATACTCCTTGTTGCCAACAATTCTAAGATTTGACCTTGTGTAAGGTGACCTTTGACCTATGTACCTAAATTAGGTATACGACACAATGTTTCATGTTGGTTTGCACTTATATAAAGTTTCATTAAAATCCATCTATAGACATAGAAGCAATGGAACAGACAGATTATTGGGACATTAAGCCAGATGGAGTGACAGAAGGACAGATGGAGTGACAGAAGGACAGATGGAGTGACAGAAGGACAGAGTGATTCCTACATACCCTCTAAGCTTCATTTGTAAGAGGTAGACAAAGAACTTATACTTTAAAAAAAGATTAAACATAGCACTGCCGTGCTGCTGTACAGCGTAGTTGGGAAAATTGTGTTGTGGCAAGACAGAATATAACCGAAAATTCGGGGGGGGGGGGGGGGGGGTCCGATCTATGCATAGTCCGACGGATGTTGTTTTTTTTGGAAAAGGAAACAATGTACCAAACCATGTATTGCTGAATTAAATGGTAGAAAATAATAATTTCATAAATATTTGAAAAAGACAATCGGTAATTAAAATTTAAACAAGAGGCCCATGGGCCTTATACGCTCACCTGATAACTAATGGCTAGCTGATAGATTTAAAGAAAACATAAATACTAAACCCCAATGAATTTTTTCTTTACATCAAAATGATCATTGCATCAATACCTACAACATTCTAATATACATGCCTATACAAAACTTTTATAGTTTTCAAGATAATTAACCATTTCAGTATTGTTTTCGCATCTGTGACCTTGACCTTTGAACCCATGACCTTTTTTTATACGTCAAAATGATCATTGTATCAATACCTACAACATTCTAATATACATGCCTATACAAAAAGTTTATAGTTTTCGAGATAATTAACCATTTCGGTATTGATTCGCATCTGTGACCTTGACCTTTGAACCCATGACCTTTTTCTATACATCAAAATGATTGTTGTATCAATACCTACAACATTCTAATATACATGCCTATACAAAAAGTTTATAGTTTTCGAGATAATTAACCATTTCGGTATTGTCTCGCATCTGTGACCTTGACCTTTGAACCCATGACCTTTTTCTATACATCAAAATGATCGTTGTATCAATACCTACAACATTCTAATATACATGCCTATACAAAAAGTTTATAGTTTTCGAGATAATTAAACATTTCCGTATTGTTTCGCATCTGTGACCTTGACCTTTGAACCCATGACCTCTTTCTGTACATCAAAATGATCGTTGTATCAATACCTACAGCATTCTAATATACATGCCTATACAAAAAGTTTATAGTTTTCGAGATAATTAAACATTTCCGTATTGTTTCGCATCTGTGACCTTGACCTTTGAACCCATGACCTTTTTCTATATATCAAATGATCGTTGTATCAATACCTACAACATTCTAATATAAATGCCTATACAAAAAGTTTATAGTTTTCGAGATAAGTAACCATTTTGGTATTGTTTTACATCTGTGACCTTGACCTTTGAACCCATGACCTTTTTCTATACACCAAAATGATTGTTGTATCAATACCTACAACATTCTAATATACATGCCTATACAAAAAGTTTATAGTTTTCGAGATAATAATTATAATCAGAGGTAAAAAAAATTAGGTCACGACCTTCACAATTGACCTTGACCTCAATTTGAAGATACTAACAAGAAGATGTCAAAACTGAAAACCCCATGTCATTATCTGGCCAAATAGTCAAGTTATAACAATTTGAAGCTATTTTACGATTTTTTCAAAATTAAACGCAAAAACGCGTAACCTATTTTTTGTCCGAATTTCACAAAATGAACAAACTATAGGCTAAAGACCCTAGAGAAGCCAAATATCACATCAGATTTTTTCTCTAATCAATACTTTCGGAGAAGAAGATTTTTTAAGATTTTTGCACCCCTAGGTCACCTTGACCTAGTTATGGTAGCCATGGCAACACCACGAACAAATTTGAATTGCACCGACCAAGACATGCATCTGACCAAGTCTCGTTGAAATCTGCCCAGTGGTTCGTGAGAAGAAGATGAAAATGTGAAAAGTTTAAGACGACGACAACGACGACGACGACAGACAACGGACAAATTGTGATCAGAAAAGCTCACTTGAGCCTTTGGCTCAGGTGAGCTAAAAAGTTGTACCCGATCGTTTTGTCATTTCGGATAGAGAGAAAGTAGAGTTTTGCAGATCCTACCGTCGCTATGAGGGGGTACATTCTAGCGGTTGTATGTGTAACTGGATCATTTGCTGTTAATCTGGGTTTTAATTAACTGCTGATTATCACTCCCGTTTCATGTTAATGGTGAAGTACAGTTGTTTTACCAGTTCCGAATTTTTACTACCGAATAATCTAAAATTTCAATCCCGTTCAATTAAAGGAATCGCAAAATAACTTTCTCAATATGTATGGGCATTAATTGTTTAAATAATATAAACTTCAACCGCTTCCTAAATGTACATTGTATGTGCAGGACAGGTCGACAGTTTGTTGGTGACCTAGTTTAACGATGTAAACAAATCGTGATCACGGAAATGCTTTTTTCAAGAAAACATACTACCACGTGTTTTTGAGGGCAGGTGTCGATATTTTGGAATCAGTAAACATTTGTATTATTACAACACATAAATTTTATTTCTTCTGCTTGTGGATGACGTCTGAAGCAGCGCTTATATGAAACCCTGTTCGGAACTGGTAAAAAGACTGTATTTAAAATTGCACACAACAACTGTACGAATTATCTCCCTTTCACGAAAGTAAAATCTAATCGATAAACAGTTTTAAAATATGACACAATTGCCTCAACATCAAAATACGTTATCATAACCTTCAAAATAAATTTAAATTTCCGTAGATTTCACGAAGAATGAATTAAACAACCTGCCGTTGCTGTTCATTTCATAAAAAGTTATGATTTTACATCGTAGGACGCCAACTTCTCGAACTACTTTTTATTGTAAACATGAGATCAGTTCGCCAAATTGCAGAAATTATTAGATGCATCCCGTCGCAATATTTCACAGATTCCGAAATGTATTCCGAAAATTTATTCCAAATGTGCATATCTAACCAAATGCATTACCCGTCTCAGAATACATATCTCACGATAAAACAGATATACTTCTTTCACGCTCATTTACCAGGCGCACTATTTCCAGGTGTACTCATATCTTATAATTTCATAGCAAAGAAGCTCGATATCTTGGAAGAAAGCGATCGCAATGTACACGCGTTCACTATCGTGAACGCTGTACAAAAACCTTTGTCTCAGTAATTTCTGTAAACACAGAACATAAATAAAACACTACCTATTTATAAAGATAAATCATTGGAGATTAAAACAATTTTTTGTGTTAAAAAACAAAAATCACAACACAGTAATAGCAACAATATAACAATAATTGTATCACAGTTAGTATAAATAAAACATTAACACTTTATTATCAATGGCCGTATTCATCGGGCAGTTTTCTGTTGAACAAGAGGCTGTCCCATTTACTGATCTTTTATCACCTTTATTTTTAACCAATCAGAGAAAGAATGCAATGCTGTTCCATTTACCGATCTTTTACCATCTTTATTTTTGACCAATCAGAGAAAGAATGCAATGCTGTTCCATTTACCGATCTTTTACCACCTTTATTTTTGACCAATCTGAGACAGAATGCAATTTTTATCCCCTGCGTTTCGAAGAAAGAGGGGTTATTAAATTTGATTATCTGTCCATCACTCCTTCCAAAATTCTTGTCTGCACAATTTCTCCAAAACTATTAAGCACTACTACATGGAACTTGGTGCAAAGCATCAACATTGATAAAAGATACACATATCGTTAACCCGAGTTTGTTTGCTCATTTTCCAGCTGGGAGTTATTGCCCCTTGAATAAAGTGCTAATCACAAGAAAAGACAGATCCAAAATAAAGGTGGGAAAATATCAATTATCAGAAGGCCTTCTTGATCAATGGAAAGCTACCTGTCAAATACAACCAATATTACAATATTAAAGTAGTGTATAAAATATGAATGAACTAGCCCTATGACCTTTCACCTACAAGGTTGACCTTTCACTTACAAGGTTGACCTTTCACCTTACCATTTAAGCTTTCAAGCACCATTGTCTTAGAACAGACAATAAAAGTATCTGGAACAATCTGTTTTATAATTAAAAATACAACTTATAACTGAATTTGGATGGCATTTTTAAAGTGCCCCCCTCTAAACAAATCCTAAGTAGGAAATCCCCTACCTTAAATGTGCATGACCAAATTATGAATAGCCAATGGCACATCCACTCAACTTAAAGATTGTTCCAGTAAAGTTTCATAAAGATCTGTTAAAAAGTTTTTGAGAAAAATGGCAGACAAATTGTTGGCAGAAGAAATGGAGTAAACATAGTATGTCTACTATTTTGATGAAAGAGTTTCTAGGTTTCCACAAATTTAAAATAATTAGTAGCCAAATTTCAAAAATTTGTGAAAATATAGTCCTTTTTAAAGTATTTTTCCACAAATTTGCTAAAATAGGTTACTTTTTGAAAGAATTCCTCAGAAATTAGTAGCCAATGGCGATTTTGGCTACCAGGAATGGAAACATAGGAGTTTTCCAGACTCTGGTCAGGATTTTGTTTATCTAAAAATTCTATCTATTACGGTACTACCTTAAAAAGGTTTTTCCCCTGAAAAAAAGTGAAAAATTTCCAACAACTTTAGTTTGGTTTTACTGTATTTTAACAAAATCAAAACCATTTACATTCCATTCAAAATGTTCCATCCAATCAAAAGACCATCAATCTTAAGTGGGTGTGATCTGGTAAAGCAGGCATCCAATCAAAAGACATTCACATTTCAATCTTAAGTGGGTGTGGCCTAGTAAAACATAAAGCCAATCAAAAGATCATCAAATGACATCAAACTGAAGTGGGTGTGGTATAGTAAAGCAGGCATTTAGTGCAACATTCCCATAAAAAATTTATGAATGCATGCAACCATTATTGAAGGAAAAATCAGGCCATTGGCCATACATTTTACCAGATGCTTAACAATTAAAATCCTAGCAATTTTCAGAATCGGACGGTAAGATGAATGCCCTACAAAAAGTGATTTTATTAAATCATTAAAATATCAACACTGGGTCAATTTATCAGAATCTCTGACATAAAGAATTTGTTACATTTAAACAAATTTGCTTTTTTCGCAAAGTTTTAATAGACCCAAAACATTGGACCTGAAACACATAATTTGTTGTGTATGGATCAATTTAGCAAGATTTCTGACAAACAGAAAATCAATGGTGCTTCTCAGAAATTTACTAACTTTTTTCCTGAAAATATTAAAGACCCAAAATGAATGGATCAGAAACACAAAAATATGTTGTGTGTGCCTTAACACCATGGGATATATAAAAATCTGTGTAAAACAATTGTCATTATATATACAATAAAATTGTGAAATTTAACATGCAACAGGCAAATAGAGTTCACCAAGGTGTAGCACATGATACCAGCTAACGTTTGTGTCCAGCTATAAATACAGGCCCCGGTTTCACATAATTCCTGAGCTGAGGTTTTCGTTAACTTAAATTATGCAAAATTTCAAAACTTTGTAACTTTGTTAATTTTGAAGATATTCAGGAATATAAGGTGTCATTTTGAAGATAAATTCTAGATTAAAACATCTGTATTTAGTCAAACTAGATTAAAACATTTGCATTTAGTTTTGACATAAATACTCATCAGTAGTTTAAAAAGAGATTACCAAAATTTTCTAAATTCTGGTATTACAAGCTGTAGAAAACTTTAAAGCCATATACATGTGTATGTCTATTTTCATGTGATATTTTTTTATCTTATCAATTTTTCAGTTGAAACATTAGTTCCAACAAATTATTATTTTATGGAAAAATAATAAGAATTGAACACAAATTTATTAATTTCATTTTCATTGGAAACAAATTTCATTCAAATTTATCCAATTCCATATTCAAAGGAAAATAATAATTCCATCCAAAATTTATTAATTCCATATTCAAAAGAAATAATAATTTTAAACAAACTTATCCAATTCCATATTCAATGGAAAAAATAACCATCTGGAATTTGTTACATGTAATTCCATATTCAATTCAATTAAAGCATTTCCATCCAAATTTTATTATTCAACAGAGAAAATAATTTCATGCAAATGAAAATAAATGAAGTTACTCAAACAATATGAATCCATATTCAATGGAAATAAGTCAACTTAACTTCATCAAATTCAAAATTCCATGGACATAAGTTTACACAAGCGTTAGGAGGCAGAATGCGGAACCTGGGTCACCCCTTTAAATTTTTTAACACTTATTACAATAAAACACCTATCCTGCCACCCTTTATCATGTAGGGGAGTGGTCGTGTGGATGGGGGGGATTTAAAACAGCACTAGTATACATTGTGTTTGTCATTTATGGACAGAATTTTTAAAATTAAAATTCTGCCTATAGCAGATTGGCAGAACTTTATGTCTACATGTTGCCTGTAAGCCAATTAGCTAGAATTTTACGTCTACCTGTTGCCTGTAGGCCAATTAGCAAATATTTTACGTCTACATGTTGCCTGTAGGCCAATTAGCAAGACTTTTACGTCTGCATGTTGCCTGTAGGCCAATTAGCAAGAATTTTACGTCTACATGTTGCCTGTAGGCCAATTAGCAAGAATTTTACGTCTACATGTTGCCTGTAGGCCAATTAGCAAGAATTTTACGTCTACATGTTGCCTGTAGGCCAATTAGCAGACAGCTTCTGCCTAAATAGTGTTAAAATACAATACATAACAGTGGCTATGATAATAATAATAATAATAATAATAATAATAATAATAAATCTGATACAGCAATACCTGTTTTAGAGACAACCTTTACACAAAGATTTGATAACCGTTATCCCCCTTTTGAAATTTTGAGATTTGGGTAAATTAGAATTTCAACCAAAATTTTAACACAATACTTTTGCTCAATATACTGCTTGCTATCCATGAATAATTATACATGTTAGTCATATTATAACGACTGAAAATCTTCACAAAATATTGCTAAAATCGACCTTTAATCTTGAAAAATTAATTTTCCCAATTTAATCCAAAAATTGACTGCGATATAAACAGTAAGAAAACTAATTCAAATTTTCCAGTATAACTAGCAGAAAAAATAATTATTTGTTTATAAAAGCAAATAACTGGCCAAAACTATTTAAACTTAAACATGTTGAATCATTGCTTAGTCATAGGTACCCTCAGTTAGTCTCTACACACAGGTGTGACTGTACAAGTTATTTAATTTTTAGTTCATTATTCAAATGAAAATTTACATTCTTTATTATTAGAATTTTTTAAACTCTCCGACAATTTAAAATCTATTTCAGCATACGAGAGAGGAGGGCCTGCCGTTTCATCAGCAGACGACGAATGTCTACTTTTGATCCGAGGCGATTTAGGATCTCCATTATTGACATTTTCACTTGAACCTAAATCTAATGAAGCATAATTTAACTGTGGCTGTCCTCCACAAGGTGGCGTTAACTGAGGTTGCGGAACACCAGGTGGCGTTAGTTGAGCACCAGCCATCTGGTGACCAGGAGAAGATTCTTTAGTTCCCGGAAATGTCATTTGCTCATAAGCAGATGTAAGATCCGAACAGCTATGCCGGCTCCGTGGACTACTGACCATTTCAATAGTAGCCGAGCCAGCTGATTGTATTTTTGGCGGCAGCTGTTCTGCCGGTAATGTCATACAAGGCATGCTATTTTGTTTGTGTAATTCAGGACCAGGCATGATCAACTTTGAAGGAAATTTTATACTTTCTTGTCCATGCGCTTCAGTTTCAATTCTACCGACCGATTCTTCCAAAAACATTTCATCTAAAGACGACACACTTCTTTTCCTAATCGTGGGGACGGCAACAACTGCCTGATTTCCCCGACCTTTTGTAGGAGCTAGTGGTTTTCTTACATTTTTATTTTCCACATTTTTACCAACTGGAGATGGCAGTTTATTTCCTTTTGCTCCTTCCCTTCCGTCTGCTGCGACCATGGTTTTATTTTCTTTCATGAAGTCACCGACAGGTAAAGCTTTTAATTTAAATGGAGGTGGATTGTCACTTTTTCTTATTGAAGGACTTGTATTTTTCTTTACCTGAACAAAACCAGATTTCTGTTCTATTGGCTTTTTGTTACTATCACTATCAATTCTTTCAGATGCTTCTTTCGTAAAATCTAGACCGACGTAACCGTCGTCTTCTGAATCTTCCTCCGGAGAAGGAAGATGAAACATTGGCTTCATCGGCATTTTCATCATTTCCGCACTTTCCATTTTGACATTTTCCTGATTATTTTTCATCCCCTTCTTTTTCTGATTAGATTCCCTTGACTGATTATTGCCCTTTGTTTTTTGTCGAGCACCACTGTTTTCACTTTCTACTTTCGCTTGTGCGTTTGAAGACTCCTCAGACTGCCCTTTATTTTTGGTTTTCTGTCGTGCGCCATTATCTCCTTTCCCTTGTGTATTTTTCTCTTTTGTTAACTTATCACTGTCATTATTAATATTAGAAGAAGTAACCAACGTATCATTAGTTGAAGAAGTATTTTTATCCGCCAAATCGTCCTCTTCGTCTGTTGAAAATTTCGGTAAAGGTTTTGTCGGAAAATTTGTTGATGATGTTGATGAAAGTTCACTCTCCATAGATGTATTTGAAGCAATATATGACCTTACACGTGTGGGACTTTTGACCTCTGATTTCTCTTCATCTTCCTGGACTTGGTGGGTGGAGGGATCAAACTCCATGTATTTGTAGGATTCTATTCTCTCTAAATCCGCGGCAGGTTTTTCTCCCTCAAAGGATCGATTACTAGAACTATTACGTTTTAAACTACCTATAGACTTACTGCTATTAGAATTACTTCTTGTTATACCTTCATTAGATAATTTTCTCTCATTGGTTGATTCTTTAGCCAATGAAATTTTTTCACTAGATGCTTTCCGTTCATTGGTGAATTCTCTAGCCAATGAGATTTTTTCACTAGATGCTTTCCGTTCATTGGTGAATTCTCTAGCCAATGAGATTTTTTCACTTGATGCTTTTCTTTCATTGGTAAATTCTCTAGCCAATGACATTTTTTCACTAGATGCTTTTCTTTCATTGGTGGATTCTTTAGTTGAGGAGGAGAATTTTTCTGGTTTTGGGGGTTCATAATCCATATAACCACTGTCAGGTAAAGAATCTACTGGCATTTTATCTATGATATCTTGATTTTTATTTGAACTACTTTCCTGTCCTGATTTAGAAGGCACAATTTCTTCCGTTTTATCGTGAGAATGGTCCACATGTTTTGGTGGATATTCCATTGTAGACAAAATACTACTAATATCTGCTGGTTCATACTCCAAATAACTACTCTCCGGCTCCTCTATAGATTTGTGTTTTATTTTCTCGGACGCTTTGGGAGATTTTTCTTTTTCCTTAGAACCACTACTTCTACGGCTACCACTCTGTTTATGTTTGTCTTTGTGTTTCCCAGAATCTTTCTTTTCTGATATTTTACTACTTTTAGAAGACGGAACAACAGGCTCAAAAGGGACATAACTCTCCTCTTCTGATTCCCTTCCTGATCCTGCAGAACTCCTTCCTGTGACTGAGGGACTTCGAGATCCTGAAGATGATGTGTAATTAAATGGACTAAAAAGGGACTGACTAGGGATAGCGTCTGCTGCACTATGTGGGTGGAACCCTGTCGGCTTTTGGACTATATGTCCCGAGGCTTTGACAATTTTTATATCTGGAGAATTTGGTAAATGTTTATCAATAGATACAGGACTAGTGAAACCAGGCACAGCCGGGGACGAACTTAGACTTTGATTAGATGAACTTCTGGATGCTCCAGAACGACCTTTACTATGACCTCCAGGCAAGGTCATATCTATATAACCACTATTATTGTCTTTTTTATCTAAATGCATTTCAACATAATCTGACTGGTTAGAACCACGTGACTGATTGTCTATCCTACGCAGTGACTCCATCGACGAGGTCCGTGAAGATGGAGATGAAAATCTACCTACAGATTCATGAGATATTCTATGTAAAAGATCTTTCGAAGTTGTTCTAACAGACTCAAATGACCCCATTTTACCACCTCTTGAGCTCTGTCCATAACTTGATGACCTTGGTCTATGACCTTGAGCAAAAACCTTATTAAAACTAGATGACCTGGGACGACTTCCAAAACTTTCACTGGATGTTCTCGGTCGGTAAAAATCCATTTCCATGAAGGAATCAGTGTCCGAGTTCAGATAATTATTCATTGGACTATAATTATTAGTGTAACTATTGGAGCCGTCCATCGGCATGTACGGATTCTGCATCAGAGGATTTTTCAATAATGGATTTTCCCGTTTGATTTTCTGGATGATCAGGTGCGGAGCACTTGAACTTCTGCCGTTATCCGAGACATTTTGTTTAGGTGCAGTTTCCGTGTTATGATGGTGGTGCCGGTGTGTGATAGTTTTACTAACCGGTCGACTGCCAACAGAGTAAGCTCGTTTTGGCGGGATATCGCCCGACATTGAATCATCAGACAGGTAGCTTATTACTTTAGCAGGTTTGAGCTCCGAAGCCGATACTGGACTCATGCCTGTAGGTGTCATTGGTAAATAAGCTTCTCCACCTGAAAAATTAAAAGAATATTTAATTTAAAATTTTATATTTGGGTTGTTTTTAAATGAATACATTATGGAGTTATCTTTTATGTCTTGCCTGAAAAGCTAAATGGAATAATGAAGTTCAACACCCCTGTCAAAAAATTTTCACTTAGGCAGACAGTTTTGGGGATGGTGAAGTAAACCAGATGCTTGGAGAAACCATCAACCTTCAAGAAGCTAACTGACAAACTTTCTCACACTAAGATTTGTCCACAACAAGCATGCACTGGGGATAACTTGGCCAAATAGGCCCTGAAAGGCTTAAACATAGTAGACATGATGTGGATAATGGGTTATCATTGTTAACATAAGAATCTTGACTTTAGTCAGTTCTTATTGATCCATGAATTTTCAGTCTAAACTTGTAATCTCAATTCATTTCAGGGGTTCCAAGGCCTTTAAGTTGACATGTCTGAGCTATGTTATCTTTGTATCCACCATCACTAATTTCATGCCTTCTAAACAAAAGATTTCCAATGAAGGGAAATAATAACTGACCATCTACTGTAAATGTATTTAATTTCCCATGTATTTATTTTTGGAGTATAGAATATTTAGACATATCCGCGTAATTAAATTTTCGCATTTTTTAATGACACAATAAAATGTAATTTTCGCTTTGTATTAATTTTCACACAAAACAAACGAAATAAGTGAAAATTAGTACACCGCGAAAATAAATAAGTTTACAGTATGAAAATTCTGTACTTACTGCCACCTTCCTTTACAGTTGGTAATGGCTGACTTGATGGGGCCATATCCATGTACCCGGGTTCTTTCACAGGTCTAATACTAATGGGGTTAGATGAGGTATGTGGAGCTCCAGGACCCATTACCAAGTAACCAGTATCGCTAGGTGGAACTGAAACAATGCAAAAATATGGGTAATGAGTACAGTACTACTAAAATAAGAATGAACTAGTAGAAGAAGACTAATACCAACTGCTCCCAATTGATGGAGAAAATTTGTCGTAAGTGGTGGGTTCTTATGACGATTAACATCTTTGTACATGTATATAGTTTAAAAATCATACATAACTAAATAAACTTCCAGACAAAGTTGTATTTACGGCCAAATTTCTAAGTGTGAAATCTTAGGTCAGGAAATAATTTCGCAAAATACATCCGATCAAGCTGAAAATCTCAGGTGCACAGGTTCTTATGACGTTTAACATCGATGTGAATAGTTTCAGAAAAATTAGATCAAAAATATCTAAATAAGCGTCTAGACATATTTGTATTTACAATAGTCACTACCTATTTTCAATTCTTGATCAGACCCAGCCAGGATTTGTACCCTGACCTCCTAGATTAAAACCAAGCACTCAACGACTTGATCTACCATAGTTGAGTTGAGTTATGATGTTTAAAGTCCCAGTTAAGAATATTTCACTTATATCGAGATGTCGCCAGCTATAGGCGAAAGTGCAGAAATTTTTTCTGTGCGTTGTGCTGATGGCATTATACAGCAGGGTTCTTTAGCGTGCCAAGTCCAATGTGACATGGGACCTCGTTTATTTTAAGTTCCCATCTGTAAGAACTGTGATTTTCATTTTGTAATGCCAAGTGCTTGGTGAAAAGAACAGTCACTACCCACTTTCAAGTCTTAGGTCTTAGGTCAGTCCTGGCCAGGGATTAAACCCACAAGCTACCACTTGCGGAGCGAGCACTCTACCAACTGAGCTACCGCTGGTTAGACGATTAACTATGTAGTTACCTTTATCATGATGAGAGCCTACAGGTGCCATGTCTAGATAGCTGCTATTATTTTTATCACTGGCTCCAAAACTACCAGGTTGCATTCCCATGTAGGCATCAACTTTGGATGAAGAATCATGACTGTCAGATCCTGACCCTGAGTGAGCTGACCCTGAAAAACATAGAGCAATACATTAATACAATCTCTAGGTTTCCACAAACTCATTAGGTTTGCACAAAATCAAAATTATTAAGATCATTATAAAATTATTCTTATTATCCCGAAATTTGTGAAAATATAAGTTTTTTAAAAGTATTTTTTCAAAAATTTGCTTAAACAGGTTTCTTTATGAAAGAATACCAAAATTATCTCTAGGTTTCCAAAAATTTAAAATTAATAAGAGCAAAATTTTCTAAATTTATGAAAAATAGTCCTTTTTTAAGTATTTTTTCACAAATTTGTGAAAACAGGTTACTTTATGAAAGAATTTCTCAAAAATTACTTACTGGTAGTAGCCACAATGGCAATTTTTGGCTACCAGGAATAGAAGCATAGCGATCTACATCTTTATATCAGGAAGTATAAATGTTAAAGTGTTAATTATAATGGAATGTCATCATTACTGACATGTCCACACAAACAAACATGAAGTCCAAAAATGTACTGTAGGAACCACTGTGACTGTGACAGTAAAATTATCTTTATATCCATAGAAAATCAAATAAACTTGGATAAAGTTTGATATTTTTCATTTGTACCTAGTCGTAACAGGAAATCTGTATGCGCATCTGCGATTGTCATAAAGTATGTCTATAAAAAGGAAAATGTTGGCAGTATGGGGATTTTACACATGCGAAAATGTAACAAGTAAGTGAAAAATATCGATCTTTATTCAAATTTATTTGATTTTATATGGATATAAAGAGAATTTCACTGTCACAGTCACAGTGGTTCCTACAGTAGGTCCAAACCAATATTATACCATAAATGTATGATTCTTCTTGGAATAGTGTGAAGATCACCTACATGTATAAGTTTATTTTCTAATGTTTTTGTTGAAAAAAAAAAAGTTTCTTTTTTTGTGTTTCTTGAAAGATGCCAGGAAAAGTCAAAACTTTTCTATAAAGACCATTTTTCAAACACAGGTGGGTTTTTATGCCTAATTGGTGACTGCTCTATCCAATAAAAAAATTTAGTGTTGCAAAGGGATAAAATTTTAAGTTTCCAGTTTTCTCAAAATTAAAACCCGAAATATTTTTAATGAATTCTATATTTATGATAAATAGATATACATTACCTGGTCTTTCTGGCCTCTCTCTTGGTGGTGATGGTGTAGGTGAACTTTGACCTGGGGACATGTCGAGGTAGGCTGAACTCTCTTCAGTAATTGGTTTAGGAAGAGATTCTGGAGTCATCGAACGATTCACAGGGCTAAATAAAAGATATGATTTGTTAGCACACTAAAATTATGAATATGATAACAAGCACTTTGCATTACCAAATGAAAGTCACAGTTGGATGGGAACTGAAAATAAACGAGGTCCCCTGCCACAGTCAGCATTGCTTAATATAGAACCCTGCTGTATAATGCCATCAGTGCAATGCACCACTTGATATGTGAAATATTTTTGACTGGATGTTAAACACCATTACTCAACTCAGCTTTATCGGAATCATGTTGAAAATATCATTCTTATCATAAATGAAACCCAAGGACAGTTTTAAGCCTTTTTTGTTGAGTTTCTTGACGGCAAACCTGTTGCTATTTTAGTTTCTTACACAAGTACTTAAATGATGACATACATCATGTTTATAAAAACTTTTTTATCAACAAATAACTACGATAAAGCCTTGTTAAATAAAATTTAAAAAGAAAATTTGAAAATAAAATTTGAATTTAAACTTACTGCATGAACATTTCAGCAGGACTTGAACCAAATATGTCAGTAGTTGATTTTACACTGCATCTTGAGCCGTGAGATTCTGCACTGTCCGACCTAAATCTGTGTCCATGCTGTGGTACAGCAAGCTCATTTACATAACCGGGACTGCTACAACAAAAACAGTGAAAATTACTGAAAAATAATGAACAGTGGAAAAATAATGACACCTCTTCAAGAACATGCTTTTATAAGTATGCAAAAAGCATTTACATAAACAGGACTGCTGAAAAACAAACAGTGAAAATTACTGAACATAATGACACAATGTTTCAAGAATTGTATAGTATTAATTTTCACACAATTTTAGCTTGTTGTTAATTTTAATCCATAGTACATGCATTAGTATACAACAAGCTCGTTTACATAACCGAGACGCTGAAAACACAGTGAAAAAG
Organism: Anadara kagoshimensis; assembly: GCA_021292105.1. Lineage (NCBI taxonomy): Eukaryota > Metazoa > Mollusca > Bivalvia > Arcoida > Arcidae > Anadara > Anadara kagoshimensis. Next base: position 36,857,784 of record CM037863.1, on the reverse strand, counting down.
TAACGACACTTGTTCCAAGAAGTGTACTTGTATTGTAGTAGAAATACGGGTATTCACCATGTACTAACATCCCAATTTCCAGATTGTCATTAAGTTAATCATAGTGTTTTACCTCACAGACCTAAAATTTGTGTCCATGATGTGGTACAGCAAACTCATTTACATAAATCATGACTGCTGAAACAAAAAACAGTGATAATTACTGAAAAATAACGACACCTGTTCAAGAACTGTCTTGAACTAGAACTGTCTCTTGAGAGCCAAATACCACCTTCCCCCCCCCCCCTTCCAGCCTCAACATTTTAAGTGTTCCTGCGACCTTGACATTTCCGATATGACCTTGGTGCAAGATCATGACACACCTTTGGACCATGAAGATTATTCATGTAAAATTTCATGAGAGTCCTCCAAAGCATTGATGAGATATGGCCTAGACATGATTTTACACGGGCAGATGGACAGACAGACAGCCTGACAGATATGGTGATTCCTATATACCCCCCTCAAACTAGTTTGCGGAGGTATAAATAATGACATTGTTTCAACAAGTGTAAAGGTAAAAATATTCAATGTGGATAAATATTCACAATTATCAGCTTGTTGATAATTTAATTCATAGTACATGCATTAGTATACAACAAGCTCATTTACATAACCGAGACTGCTGAAAACACGGTGAAAAAGTAACAACACTTCTTCAAGAAGTGTACTTGTAGTGGTAGAAATACAGGTATTCACCATGTACTAACATTTCCGATTGTCATTAAATGAACCCATAGTGTTTTACCTCACAGACCTAAATCTGTGTCCATGCTGTGGTACAGCAAACTCATTTACATAATCATGACTGCTGAAACAAAAACAGTGATAATTACTGAAAAATAACAACACCTGTTCAAGAACTGTACTTGAACTAGAACTGTCTCTTGAGAGCCATTTACCCCCCCCCCCCCCACCCCCACCCCTTCCAGCCTCAACATTTTAAGTGTTCCTGTGACCTTGACCTTTCCGATATGACCCTGGTGCAAGATCATGACACACCTTTGGACCATGAAGATTATTCATATGAAATTTCATGAGAGTCCTCTAAAGCATTGTTGAGATATGGCCTAGAAATGATTTTACACAGACAGATGGACAGACAGACAGACATGGTGGTTCCTATTTACCCCCCGCTCAAACTAGTTTGCGGAGGTATAAATAATGACATTGTTTCAACAAGTGTAAAGGTAAAAATATTCACTGTGGATAAATATTCACAATTATCAGCTTGTTGATAATTTAATCAATGGTACATATATACAACAAGCTCGTTTACATATCAGGGACTTCTGTAAATACAGTGAAAAAGTAACAACTCAAGAAGTGTACTGGTATAGGTAGAAATATGGGTATTCACTTATTCAAGAAGTGTACTGGTATAGGTAGAAATATGGGTATTCACTTATTCAAGAAGTGTACTGGTATAGGTAGAAATATGGGTATTCACTTATTCAAGAAGTGTACTGGTATAGGTAGAAATATGGGTATTCACTTATTCAAGAAGTGTACTGGTATAGGTAGAAATATGGGTATTCACTTATTCAAGAAGTGTACTGGTATAGGTAGAAATATGGGTATTCACTTATTCAAGAAGTGTACTGGTATAGGTAGAAATATGGGTATTCACTTATTCAAGAAGTGAACTGGTATAGGTAGAAATATGGGTATTCACTTATTCAAGAAGTGTACTGGTATAGGTAGAAATATGGGTATTCACTTATTCAAGAAGTGTACTGGTATAGGTAGAAATATGGGTATTCACTTATTCAAGAAGTGTACTGGTATAGGTAGAAATATGGGTATTCACTTATTCAAGAAGTGTACTGGTATAGGTAGAAATATGGGTATTCACTTATTCAAGAAGTGTACTGGTATAGGTAGAAATATGGGTATTCACTTATTCAAGAAGTGTACTGGTATAGGTAGAAATATGGGTATTCACTTATTCAAGAAGTGTACTGGTATAGGTAGAAATATGGGTATTCACTTATATCACTATGTATTAATATTCACAACTTTCAGATTGTGGTTAAAATAATCTAAAGCAGTCTGTCAAGCATTTTTTGGCTCAAAAAATAAGGAAATCAGGATGATTTTTAGTTAAAAATCAGATTATCAGGAATTTTTTCTATTAAAAGTGATACCCCCACCCCACCCCAACAAAAATGTCCGCCTTCCTCCCTCAAAGTTAGAACTTTAGTTTTAAGCATGATGTTTAATATTCAAAATTAAGGTCATTATCAGAATGTTAAAATATAATTGACAAGCTAAAAGGTCTTACTTAGGCCATTTTTCTCACCTCCTTTTATTGATAAGTTGTTTTTTTTTCCAGGAAAAGACTCAAAACAGGAGCTATCAGGATTTAATTTAACAAATTCAGGAAAAAATCAGGAACAGCTCAAAATCAGGAAAAATACGGTAAGGACAATCAGGAGTCGCTTGACAGACTGCTATAGTGTTTAACCTACATTAGATCTTGGGTAAAGCACTCGGCAACTGACTGGAGTTGAAATACCAGAGGCTCAGTGTGGCTGAGCCTGTTGCTCACCTGACTAAAATGCTTTTAAAGCAAATTTGTATTCCAGTGATTAACAAATGCACTGTTTATATCAGACAGAATGGCTAAGGAATCACTGTAGAACTATATGTACCATTCAGTTTTCAATCTGATTAAAATCACATCTCTTACTTGCTCTTCCCATAGGGTCCAATGTGAAACAATGTTCTCCGCTGGCAGCCATGTTTATGGCAGATCAGAAAATTTTGGCAATCTATGTAAAGGACCTTCTATACATCATTCCTGTAAAGTTTGGTTCAATTTGCTTCAGTCATTTCTGAGGACATAGTCAAAAATGCGTTTTTCCATAGGGTCCAATGTTAAAACTATCTTCTGCCCTGGCAGCCATGTTTTTTGGCCAATCACAAAATTTTGGCAATCTATCTAAAGGACCTTCTATACATCATTCCTGTAAAGTTTGGTTCAATTTGCTTCACTAGCTTCAGAGGAGATAGCATATATATGCTTTTCCCATAGGGTCCAATGTTAAATTATATTCTGTCCTGGCGGCAATGTTTTTTGGCGTATCAGAAAAATTTTTTCAACCCAAGTAAAGGACCTTCTATACATCATTTCTGTAAAGTTTGGTTAAATTCCCTTCAGTCATTTCTGAGGAGATAGCCAAAAATTCGTTTTTCCATAGGGTCCAATGTTAAACTATCTTCTGCCCTGGCAGCCATGTTTTTTGGCGGATCAGAAAAATTTTGGCAATCTAAGTAAAGGACCTTCTATACATCATTCCTGTAAAGTTTGGTTGAATTTGCTTCACTAGCTTCAGAGGAGATAGCATATATATGCTTTTCCCATAGGGTCCAATGTTAAACTATCTTCTGCCCTGGCGGCCATGTTTTTTGACGGATCAGAAAAATTTTGGCAATCTAAGTAAAGGACCTTCCTAACACCATTCCTGTAAAGTTTGGTTGAATTTGCTTCACTAGCTTCAGAGGAGATAGCAAATATATGCTTTTCCCATAGGGTCCAATGTTAAACTATCTTCTGCGCTGGCGGCCATGTTTTTTGACTGATCAGAAAAATTTTGGCAATCTAAGTAAGGACCTTCCTTACACCATTCCTGTAAAGTTTGGTTAAAATTGCTCCAGTGGTGTCAGAGGAGATAGTCAAAATGTGAAAAGTTTACGGACGGACGACGACGGACGCCAAGTGATGGCAAAAGCTCACATGGCCTTTGCCAGGTGAGCTAATAACACAGTCAAGGTAATGATTAAACCCATTTATTACTAGTTACATACTGGTATATATATGACACGACCCATTTTAAAACAAACGATTAATTAACAAATTTTAAAGCTGTATAGTCCATCACAATATTGTGTTTAATACTTGTTTATCGTATATGTACATTCATGCCTTCATTTGTCAATTCTACCTTTATATATCCCTATCTTAAGCAATCTCAGGGTTAGTGCTGGGTTGTAAAATTCTGTTGCCAAGGAAATCGCCAGTTGTAAAATGTTGTCGCCAATTTCATTACTATGTCGATAAAAGGGGTATTTTTTAACACATACAATATTTAAGGTTATATACATAAATTAAAAGTGTGAAAAAAAATCGCTGGTACAGGAAAATTTCCCAATTTACTGAATTCAAACCATACCTCTGAGGACTAGGTTCAAACATGGATGAATGTGGTACATGTGTAGAAGGCTCGGTCAGTGGTGTAACAGACGTCCGAGATGTAACTACTGTGGATTGAGGTCGTTTGTTGTCTAGCGTGGAAACACGATGTCGTCGAGGACTCCTGAAAAATAATATCAAAATTACAATATAAACATTTGTTCATTTTGTGTAAATTTTTTCTAAAATGAAATTATACCAAAAATATTTAAAATCCTCTTTAATAATTAATACTGATTACTCACAATGGTCTGATGAACAGAACTGAAGTAGATTCAGACATGCCAAGACACAATACGTATATCATGATAAACTATTAGTGATACAATATGTTTCACGATATATATATGTGTACATACATTTTCAATTAAATGCTTTATAATTTATTTTCAAAACTTATAACTGCACTATCTGGATTATCAACCATGTGATATCCAATAATCATTTTTTTTTGTTAATTTTAATTCTTCAGTGAATTAGGATCCTCGCCAGCAGGTTTTTTTTGTGATTTACACTTATGTTCAAAGGGCAATAACTCCCAGTAAAATGAGTAAACTAACCAGGTTAACGATATGTGCATCTCCTATCAATTTGATGCTTTGCACCAAGTTTCGTGAAATAGTGCTTCAAAGTTAAGGAGAATTTGCGCAGACAAGAATTTCAGACGACGGAAATAACAAGAAACAAATCATCAATTAACACATTCCCAGATTGACAATAGCAGAAAACTTATGTCCTCTTTCTGTTTCTTCAAACACTTCACCACAGCAAGGTCAAACAGAAGGGTCAAAGTGTTTGCCGCTACATATCTTATATGTGGTGTATGAGGGAGTGAAAGACTGTATGTGTCCTTGTGCTGTTTTTTGTCACTTGTATATATTGTAAAATGTATAAAAAAAAAAAAAAAAAAAAAAAAAAAAAAAAAAAAATTATCTCCTGTGATCATTCCCATCAAACACTATCATTTATAATAAATTATAATATAAATACTAACCCATGAGCTACACTTTCGCTGTTTGTTCTCTGTCGTATGTGACTGGAATCATCTGTATTGTGTCGAGACAACCAGTGCTACTTCTTCCCCGGAACTCGTCACTTGACGATCTCATATGCCTGTAATAGATCAAAAACCTTGATGTTTATTTGGAGATTATTGAATGCAGAAAAATATAAAAAGTATAGTAATGTTAAACTTTACACAAGTTTTTTTCAAGATGGCAAAAATACCATGCTCTTTTTAATTAAACTCATACTAAATTGCAGAAATCTCCTTACTAAGTAATAAATACAAATAAGGGTAAAAAGTGAAGGCTACAAAAAAAGTAAGCAATAATAACTTGAGGATGATTAAGAAATACAATTTATTTTTTTCACCATAAGTGACAGAAAGCATGAGACTGAAGAAAGTTTAATCAGCGACTTTGTTAAGTTTTGCTGTGCATTTTCCACTTTTCTCATAAATTGGAAAATTGAAGTTCTAATAAACAATTTCTGGTATGCTAGGATCTTCATTTTAAAGATGCTTCATTTTGACAATATCTGAATGTACAGTATGTAAGAGTCAGTATGCCGCACACAAGCATACCACTCCACACATCAATACTCTGTCCTCTTAACACCAAGCACCAGGAAGCAGCGTCTCATAGTTAAAGTCTTACACATAACCTGACTGGGGTTATAACCCACAACTTCCCGTTATCAAGACAGATGCTCTGACAATGAACTACCAAGTTGGTTAGTATGACAAGGGAAACTTATTACAAAAAAAAAAGGGAGGATGGAATGGACGGATGGGCAAATGGATCAATTAAATGAAGCTTTACATCCCAGTCAAGTTTATATCACTTATATCAAGATGTCACCAGCTATGTGGACTTACTTTAGTACTTCTTCATGTAGATTTTTGGCTATATCTTTATCTTCAACTTGCATCCAGAGTTCACCGTCTCCAGTGGGGGCTGATCTTCCAACCTCCATGTAAAAGAAATTATCACTGTGTCCACATCTTCTTACACTAGCAAGCTAGAAACAAAACATCGATAAAATCTGCAGTGATTATGTTACATTTTTTAAAAACTACCCCCTGCCTTTTAAAATGGGAAAATTTGAAGTTCTGAAATATGCATAATGACATGCTTGCAATAGTTTAGCAGCCATATTGCAAAGATGTTATATTGTGACAATATCTAACATTTTGTGGGTAAGGACAACTAGATTTAATTTGCTAGAGCATATCACTGTTGTTTTTGGGAAATTTAGTGGTCAAATTGGAAATTTTCATTTAGTCATTTTCCCCAAAGGGAGAAACTACCTTCATTTTGTAGTAATTTTAGGCAACCAAAATCACTGATAGGGTTTTATGCCCCAGTTATGATTCTTCAATTAATTGAAGTTGGTCAGTTCTAGGACAGTGGAGTTAGCTGTATAGTACAGTCAAATCTGTCATAAAGGTCACCTCTATATAAGGACCACCTGCTTTTAAAGGCCATTAAAATGTTATCCCAGTTGCTCTTTGCTTTTATTTAAACATGTATATTAGGATCCACATGCCTATAATAAATATTTCACTGGTTCCCTTGTGCGACCTTTTTAGACGGGTTTGACTGTATCATGAAAAAGACAAGCAAACTTACGGTATAAACTTTCTCATGAATGGGAAACCAATCAGCGGGAGACACTGTTATTCATTGAACAAGCCAATGCTTTTCATGAGACAGACACAAACTGTACTGATCACACGTTTCCCTATATATTGAGACATCACCAGCTACAGACCAAAAATACAACAGGGTATATTTACCTGGAGAAAATGTGGTCGTCAGTGTTAGAGCTTACTTTTATCAAGACATAACCAGCTAAAAATGTCAAAATATATTTACTTGGAAAACGTAGTTTGTCATGTCAAAACTGGGTTTGTAGAAACACACAGCGACATCAGATAGACATAATTGGTACTGGCCACACATTATATTAATATTTTAACTTTAATACTGAGATATCACCATCTATAGATGAAAAATACCAAAGTGTAAATTTACCTGGAAAACGTAGTCAGCCGTGTCAGAACTGGGTTTGTAGAAACACACAGCGACGTCAGATAGACATAATCGGTACTGGCCACACATGTTTTTGAGGATGCTCAAACCTTTAGGTCTAATGGTCACCTGCCACACAAACTCTGTAAATAATAAAAGAAATAACAGTAATATCTCCTTCAAAATTCCCTGAAGTTTTCCTGAGAGAATTTTAGTTTTCCCTGACATTCTAACACACTTTAGCACAAGAATGTCATTAGACTTCAGAACAAGAATGTCATTAGGCAGACGTCGCAGAGCAAGCTACGTCTTTTTACATTTTCGCAATTAAACTGTTAGTAAAGATGACAAAGTACAAACAGTATTGTAAAATTATTATTTAAAGATTTGAAAATGAGTGAATCGGAAAACCCAAAAATACTGTATAGTTGCTTTTATTCACTATAGATTTAATTTCGCTATATTCTCAGTTTGACTTCATAATGCCAAATTAAATTCAAAGTGAATATTTTCATGTAGAATTCATTAAACATACACCGAGATAATTCGTACCGAAAATTCTTAACACTGGCCACTGGAGCGCAAAATTTTATACCTGTGAATAAGTTCTAGTGTCTGAACCGCAAAATTGTTCCCCGCAGAATTAAAGAGTAGAACATATATTTTTTTTATTTTTCACAAAATGTGGATTTTCTCAATTGATTTTTTCCAATTTCAGTCCAATGTCACCATCCCAAAATGGCAAGAAAATTCCTGCAACTTATCATGTGTATTGGTGTTTGTACACAGGGTATTTTTTATGTGTCAAGCATGGTAACTTTTACGTTACCGACGCTGTCTAGCTTCGACGAAAGTCGAGAGTGTACAGTTAAACCTCGATTCATCGCCATCATTTGTTCAGTTAAAATTTGGCGTTATAAAGGGGTTTGGCGATAAATCGAGGGAGGCCGATAAAGAAAAACATAAACGAAATGGATTTTGTGATTTCAAAATAGTGTGGCGATAAGCAAGGTGGCAAAGTTATCGAGGGGCATTATAACAAGGTTTTACTGTATATCTTTCCGTGGCAGTACATACTTTGACTATGATTTCAGGCGAAATCTTCAAGAGATCTCGGAGTAGCAAAGACCCTAGAGGTGCAGCGTACAGGCCCACCGGCATGTTGACACACCCTTAACCAACTTTGCCCCAGCTATGGGCCAATAGCTAGGTTTCCACAAATTTGAAATATTTAGTAGCCAAATTTCTAAAATTTGTGAAAATATGGTCCTTTTTAAAGTATTTTTCCACAAATTTGCTAAAATAGGTTACTTTTTGAAAGAATTCCTCAGAAATTAGTAGTCAATGGCGATTTTGTCTATCAGGAATGGAAACATACCAATAGTTATGTGCAATCATCTATGGGTAAAAATCCCTGCAAAAAAAAAACCCAGCCCACCACATTGGAGGTTTGGCATTGGGCTAACTTAGTAACTACCCGGCCCTCGAGAAACAATCTAGTTACAGAAACATTGGTTGGTTGGTTGGTTAAATGTTGCTTAATGTCGCATCAGCAATTTTTCAGCTATTCGTGACGAGAACTATTTTATTAATCTCTATGGATTAATCTATAAACAATTTCCTGTACGAGTGTGTTGTATGGTCTGCTTTGTATTAGCGCGCACTCAGGGCAACTTTAAGGTGGTAGCTCATGGAGTCAGTATGCCACAGACAAGTGCACCACTCTCCCAGTCCATTATACTGATAAAGGAAAATTCACTTTCCCACTGTGACACATGTGGTCTGAGCGGGACTCAAACTACGAGTGAGAGACCCTGGATTTGTAGACTGACATCTTATACATTAGGCCACTGCGGCCTCTAGTTACAGAAACATCAACAGGTGCCTTATGTCCCAGCAGGGCTGAAGAGGAAAGGTAAGAACTTTGTACAACGAAACTAGCTGCTTGCAAATAAATTGTTGACTCAGGGATATTGCAAGCCTAGGCTTATCAAGGCCCTCAAACAGTTTTATGGCCGTCATCACAGTACAGTTGATAAGTTTGATGTGTCTGTGGCCAGGATATATATTTGACGTCTCATAGTTCCATGTTCCTTTCACATAATTTTGATTACACACCTGGCGGGTGTAGCAAGCTAACAGAGGTGCTTACCCTTCCAGAGCACCCAGCCTCACTTCCCTGGTGAAAGTTCATGTGTCTAACCTAACTTGTCAGTTCCAAAGTTTTTACTTTGCTTCTGGATTGTGTTTTGGACATGGACTAGTATGTTTGTTTTTGATTACTTACCAAAATGCTGTCTCGGTTCTATTTCATCATAAAGACATAAGTATTCATTTTGATACTCCAGTAACAGATTAAGCCACTCGTCAAACTCTTCAACATTATCCGCAACGATTGAAAAACAATCGTCTCTTTGGTACAAGGCTATCGTAAATTTATGCTTAGTGTCCGACTTTTTGTTAATGTTAAAACACTTGTGGAGATGTATAGATTTCTTAGGGAGTTGTCCGCTCTTGTATTTCTTTTCCGAATCATAATATTCTAGGCGTGATGGACCGCTACTGCTTGTTGAGCGTAAAACAAAGAACTTCTTTCTTCCAGTCTGAAAATAAAGTAAAGGCAAAAAGTTTTATATCTGGACAATCATTGTAATTACCTATTTGCTTAGTCAGAATTGAGTGGAGCTAAGTATAGTAATGCTGTTTTATACCCCAGTCATGTTTTTTTACTTATATCGAGACAGGCAGTTCTGAAATGTGGAGGAAACAGGAAAATTTTCTAAAATTACCGTAAGCAAACACAACATAGTAAATTGCAACAAAAAATCATATTGAAATAGAAAAATGTCCTTGAAGACTTAAAATTTGTTTGAAATTTGCAACAAAAAATTTTGAGCCATCATGGGTCCTGGTAAAGTCATAACGTATGTTCATAAGAGACCGAGGCAGAGTGGAATAATTGTGTTTATTGTTATATGCCATAGTCAAGATACATTACTAGTAAATAACGTTAGACCGAATCTCTGGAACTTGGTGCACGATTAAATATTCATGCAAATCTTGTTAAATAATTAAAATGTTTTCTGTACTGTGTTTGACATAATGTTCTATATAAAAGTTTTAGAATCAAATTTAAATGAAGATTTCTCTTAAGTATTTCTAGGGACTGGTTTGTGTGTATTAAATATGTTTAATGTTAGAGCCATGTATGTCGTAATAACACTTGCTATAATTTTTATTTCACGCAGGTGTGTTTTAAACAGATTGTAGTGTATATAGATTATAGTGTATGACAATGTTATGAGGGCTACAGGTACCCCATTAATTTTCTTCAACTTCAGTACTTGCCTTTAACTTTTTCAAACATCCAATTTTAAGAATGTCTGATCCCGGTTTTTCAAAATAAACCACAGATAGTCTATCAGCAGGGTCGGTCATATTTTGGTGTGTGTTTTAAAGAGTCAATCAATCACTCTTGTAATTGTGAACAGATCTCCCTCAGACTCATGGATGTACCACTAAGCAGCTGGTACCAAACTGCTTTTTCAAATTCAATCATTTTCAGATATAATTCTAGCACATCGGATATAACTGCTAAAATCGTCACATCATGTTAGATGAATGTGCCATTTAGACACACGTTAAATAGGTATAAATTCAAAAGAAGTTTGTGCTATATTCGAAACTCTACACTAAAGTGAAGGTTGTTTATCTTCAAGACATCATGGCAGGGTTGATTTTTCAGGATTATTTCGGGATTTCATTTCTAAAATCTTCTTCTTTGTCCTTATCGAAGATTACTTCATTCAGACCTCACAAAAAACTTATAAAATCGCCTACTAATTTAAAATAGTAGCAAAAAGATGGCAAATTATTTCAACTCTGTTTACCAGCTGAAACTGGCAGCCATATTTTTATTAAGTCACGTGGCTAGGAAATAAAGTTGTAAACAACTTTACGCATGCGCAATATACAAACTTGGTCGATCATGGGGTCACAAGGTCAGCGCACCTTGCACGCACTTCCAGGCTTGATTGAGAGGAGTTTTTCGCCAGACTGTAAATTAATTTGAACATCTGAACAGACGAGGAACAAATAAAAATATAAATAAATAAACAAATAAATAGAACCTCGAAAACTATAGTAAAATCTTCCTTTAAAGAACGTTTCAATGCCATAACATAGCTAAATAAAAAAAATAATAAAAAAAACACTATTTAATTTTAAAAAACTAAATTCTTTTATTTTTCGGGAGACAGATCATTATGTGTGGAGACTTGTTTCTGATGGTTCATGGATTCTTTAATAATAATGTATATTTTATTGTGACAAATAAAATATGTTAATATGTTTAAAATATCAAATAAATATACCATTCGTAACCACCTTTGGTAAAAATAAAAATCATGAAAAATATTATTAATAGTGCGTTTATTTATAAAGTTTCCGGATGAAAAAAAAAACAAAAAAACACGACACCTTATATTTTATCAGCATCATAATTATCCAATTTCTTCGTTGTCTCCAGGCAGAATTCCTTTTAATTCTAAAAAAACAAAATAAAAAAAAATTAAAAAAAAAATAAGAAAAAATATAAAAAATTAAAAAAAATCAATGGAAGGAAGGAAGGATATTGGATATTGTACATATTATACTTTACGTCACATCAGATGCGTTTCAGCCAGTTCTTTATACTAATACCCCGTCAACTTGGCTAATAATATTCTTCGAAATACCAGCTAGGCCGCTTCGAATTCCTTTTAAGTCTTAACAACGAAATTATGAAAATAAAATAAAAATAAAACGGTGGTTGAATGTTGTTTTACTTTAATTCCCAGTCCATTATACTGGTACCACAGGCTGAGCAATCATTGTTTTTATTTGTCCAGATCGGTACATTTTAGTTGTTATTTATTTAGGTTTTTTTATCGTTAAGTATTTTATTTTGGTACAATTTCCATTCAAAAGTCCGAAGTTTTAGTACTTTTAACACTAGAAGGGGGTTTTACCGGAATAATTGCGAAATTCCGGAATAGTAAGACACTTTCCGTAATCTTTGCGAAAATCCGGAATAGTTTAGATCAATTCCGGAATTTTTAGACCAAATCCGAAATAATCGGACAAAATCCGGAACAATTGGTCAAAATTCGGAATAATAAGAATATTTTTACGGTAAATTTTACGGATTCTAAAAATTCCGGCAAATATCTGATTATTACGGTAACTTGTCTGATTATTCCGGTTAAAGACCGATTATTACGGTAAAATCTACTTATTCCGGCAAATGTCCAATTATTACGGTAAAATTTTTCAATTTTTTTTGTATTTTTTAGAAAATTTCCCGTAATAATTGGACATTTGCCGGAATAATTAGACTTTTTCCGTAATAATCGGTCATTTTCCGGAATAATCAGACACTTACCGTAATTTTTAGATTACGGAAAACTTACCGTAACAAAATAGTCTAATTATTCCGGATTTTGCCTGATTATTCCAGATTTTGCCTGATTATTCCGGACTTTACCTGATTATTCCGGATCAATTTGGTTTATACCGGACTTTACCTGATTATTCCGGATTTTCGCAATTATTCCGGTAAAACCCCCTTGTAGTGTAATTTGACCTTTTCATTTTATCCGTCCGTTATCCGTTTTTATGGTACTGTCATATACCACTTTTTGAATTTAAGTGGTGCATCATAGTGTACAGTGAGTAAGTAATGGTGTTTAACGTCGCAGTCAAGAATATTTCACTTATATCGAGACGTCGCCAGCTTTAGGCGAAAGTGCAGAAATTTTGTCTGTGCTTTGCGCTGATGGCATTATACAACAGGGTTCTTTAGCGTGCCAAATCCACCGTGACACGGGACCTCGTTTATTTTAAGTTCCCATCCGAAAGAACTTCATAATGCCGAGTGCCTAGCGAAAGAACAGTCACTACCCACTTCCAAGTCTTGTGTCAGAAAAGGCCGGGATCGAACACACGACCTCCCACTTACGAAGCGAGCACTCTACCAACTGAGCTACCACAGTGGTTGACACAGTGTACAAAAGTGTAAGTTGTATAACAGTACAAATCCTCTAAAAACGGATAAATCCGTGGAATTGGTCAGCCTGGTACCAATGCCATATTATAAATTTTTTAATTTTCTGAATGAAATAATCAAAATTTTGTTATTCTATAAATTTTGAATTTTATTAATGAAATATTCAAAAATTTATAATATAACAAATTTTTGAATATTTCATTCAGAAAATTCAAAAATTTATTATATGACACCAAGCCAAACGTTAAAGAAGACCCCTTACTCACTTGATCGTCGTCGACTGGGGTCCGCAATGGCCACAACCGGGTGTGGGAACTCTTTCAGAATGTCTTGACTACTCCCCTTGGGGATTAAATATACCATGGAAATTCTAAATCATCTAGAACCAGTACAAAACCAACATGCTACTTAACATCTGGTGACATCTCGATACAAGTAAACTAAAGTGATCACAACGAATTTAGACTTTGATAACCTTACAGTTTGAACCTAGGGCCGCGGTGGCCTAATGGATAATACGTCAGTCTACAAATCCAGGGTCTCTCACAACTATGTGTTCGATTCCCACTCAGACCACACGTGGTAAGGTAAATTGTCCTTGCCGTTGACCTTTTCTGGTTCATCTGGTGTCAGTATAATGTGACTAGGGGTGGTACGCTTGTCTGTGACTCGGTGAGCTAGCAACCTAAAGTCGCTCTGAGTGCGTTCTGGTATGTGAGGTAGACCATATAACACACTCATACCTCACATGCATACACGAACTTGTTCATAGTCATAGAATAGATTTTTCCATAGAGATTAGTAAAACGGATGAAGATGTTAAAGTTATTATAACAAAATTAAATTTTTAATTTTTCCTGAATGAAATCATAATTCGGTCAGAAAATTAAAAAAAATTATAAGGATATAAACGGCAGCTGTTGAGGGGCAGAGCTGAACTGTACATAAATTGTTAACTTATAGTTAAACTTTCGACAGGACTGTACTATGTTTTAGTCATAAAGTATAAGTAATTTGACTTAAAAGTATTTATTTTAAAGTGACACGGACATTTATCAATATTTATTATTTGTGTTAGTTATTACACATGCATTAAGGCAAATAAGTACTTTACAAGTAGACCATAGTCGACTAAAATAAAAACATGTACTGGAATAACTTTTTAAGTTTTTACTAAAACGCAGAAAGGCTAAAACTATCCTATTATAAACTGCATGTTGTACCCAATGTCACATACTGCAAAAATATATATACAAATTGATTAATTAGAATAAATAATAAGGGGAAAAAACAGTTTACAAAGCTTGTATTCGTAGTATTACGAAGCGAAGTGGGAGGTCGTGGGTTCGATCCCCGACCGGGTCTGACCCAAGACTTGAAAGTGGGTAGTGACTGTTCTTTCGCCGAGCACTCTGCATTACGGATGAAAGTCACGGTTCTTTCGGATGGGAACTTAAAATGAACGAGATCCCGTGTCACGATGGGCTTGGCACGCTAAAGAACTATGCTGTATAATGCCATCAGCGCAACGCACAGGCAAAATTTCTGCACTTTCGCCTATAGCTGGCGACGTCTCGATATAAGTGAAATATTCTTGACTGGGGCGTTAAACACCATTACTCAACTCAACTCATTGTATTCATGGCCTAGGATCAGATCCAAATCGGGACAGAAAGTTTTAACGTTGTCAGTTCGCTTGCCGAAGATCTGTGATTGTCTCCTGTTTCATATACCAGGATCTGTCTGCTTTGGTATAAGTGAAAATTACCCCACTCCACTCCAAGTGTTGGAAACTGAGAATGATATTATGTCCAACCAGCACTTTGAATTGGACCGAACGCAGCAATTCCTAACATGGAAAAGGAAAAAAATAATTACAAATGTTGCAAAAATTATATTTAAAGCATTTAAGTTATTAAGACTAAATATTGTGTAAAATAATGTATATAGTTGTATCCTGTGCATAATGATTGTTGTGGCTATAAACATGATTGCAATATGTTTAATGCTAATAAACTAAATTGAATTGAATTGAAATATTAAAACATCTGCCCATTAAAGATTTGAGACGTGCCATTTTATAATTAATGTTGTATCGTCCTCCCTTCCCTTTAAAGACGAATAAACTTGGTCTTGTCGCCATTTGGCTGAAAAATTGTTGATGCGACGTAAACAACAATCTTTATGTGTACCTGTATAATTTTTTTCGTATGTTCGCAGCCATTTTGAATTTCAATATGGCCGCCGTGAAAGTAAAATAACAATAAAGCATACTAAATTTTCAGTCTTACTAGTGAGCATCCGATATAAGGAATTTATAATCAACGATCGCGATCACGTTTCTTCCAGTGACTTATGCAGTGACTTGCTTAAAAAGAAAATACAGTCAAACCTGTTTATAAAGGCCAAAAGGAACCAGTAAAAGTGGTTCTTTATCATGACAGGTGGCCTTTATATACAGGTTCAGATATTATGAATAAAGAACAATTGGGGTATAATTTTACTGGCCTTTATAAGCAGGTGGCCCTTTTATAGAGGTGGTCTTTAAGGCAGGTTACTACTAGTAGTTTACTAGTTCCTTGGGTTGCATTAAAAGACAGGCATGTTTGACTGTATTTTAAAAGTGGATAAAACACACGTGCATATCTAATTTATCTAATTATCGACAAAATTTAAAAACTGTTGATGATTCTTATAAAACGTATAGACATAACTTTTGGTGACTAAAATCAATAAGTTCAACAATGTTCATCACTACAGTACTGTCGAAAGTTTAACACCGAGCTAACGAAAAGAAGACGACAGAGACATAGAAACCTAATGGCTGAAAAGTTGCTAAGGTCTAAAAATAGACATCGCCTGTCGAAAAGCTAAGGACCGGGAAGAGCTGGCACTAATCCATTAGCTTAGTGTTCAACTTTCGACAGACATCATCACCACCACCACCACCATCATCATCATCATCATCATCATCATCATCATCATCATCATCATCATCATCATCATCATCATCACCAACATTTCCACCTTTTTATAATTTTACGGAGTGTGCAGACTTTTTGAAATAAAATTTTGAGCAGAGACTGACATATTACATTAGGTCACTTTTTAATAAAATGTTGTAACTTTTTGTGAAAGTCACAACGGGGTTTAGCTGTACAAATCTCGCCCATTCGGCAGCCTCCCTTTCGTTAGAGACCGCAAAGGCCTTATGGATAAGACGTCAGTCTACAAATCCAGGGTCTCTCGCCGCTGTGAGTTCGAGTCCCGCTCAGACCACACGTGAATTTTCCTCACCGTTTGCCTTTACTGGTTCACCTGGTATCAGTATAATGGACTGGGTGTCTAGTGGTACGCTTGTCTGCGGCGTACTAACTCTGTGAGCTAGCACGTTAAAGTCGCTCGGAGTACAACACACTCGCACTTCACATGCATACACGAAATTGTTCATAGATTAATCCATAGAGATTAATAAAATAGTTCTCGTCGCGAATAGCTGAAAAATTGCTGATGCGACGTTAAGCAACATTCAACCAACCAAAATCTTTCGTTGGCTCGGTGTTAAACTTTAGACAAGTCTGTACTGTATATATAAAAGCTGTCTAGAAAAATGATAAACTGCGTCCATGTTAGGAGTTTTTTAAACATGATTTCGATTACTTTATTTCTTCAAATAATTACATATCAGTGTTACCTAGATAGAAAACTGGGCCACTAAAGGCTGCAAATATCGGCCCAAGGTAGAAAGATATTTATTCAAACTGAAAACTAAATACACAATTTAAATCTGCCCAAGTATTCAATTTAATCTTTGATCGGAATGATTTCGTTTTTAGTATACAAACAGTAGTAAGTAATAAGAATATGTACAGACATGTCCAAAGTTTAACACTGTGCTAACGAAAGGCGGTAAGGCTCGACTGTCGAGGTTTGGACAGAGAGTGATCGAAAAGCTGCCTAGAGATAGATGGCAGCTATCGACAAGCTGCCGACATATAGCTTAGGAGAGTAAGAGATTATCTGCCGATTTTGAAATTATTCGTCATCTTGGTGTTAAACTTTCGACAGGACTGTAGTTTACACACATTCAATTTAAATAAATCTTCTTATAGTTCCCGTAAGTTGCTTACTAAAATGTAGGCCTTAAGAAGCATGTATTGAAAAACATTTGGAAATGAAGGGCGTTTTTATCAAGAACTGAACTAAAGAGTGAATACATAAAATATTACACCCTATTCATTTCAAAAACCGTGCATGTCATTACCGCTTAAATTCCGTTAATGACTCCGTAATTTGTCGCAATTTTCATTTTAACCTTCGTTTTTTGAATTGGATTTTTAAAGTGTGAATAACTAGACGTAAGTTTGTTGTGAAATTACGTATGTTTGTAACCAACAGGTTTTAAGAAAGTTGCCTTTTAATTATTTCATTATTTATTTACTGGGACTTTACAACGATCAGACGAAAATTTGGACGAGTGGAGTTAGTATTTTCCGAAATATTATAAATGTGAAGAGTTGATTTACTGGTGATTTTTCGAAATATTACAAAGTGATTTGAAAGTAACACGTGTAGTTTTTAATAATTATCTAAGAAAAAGGAAAATATTGAAAAACACACCTGGAGTATTTAAGATATCAGAACTTGTGAAAAGGATCTACAACTTTTTTAATTGAGCTGTTGGAATAATTTTTGTATAAAAATTCAGAGCTTGAAGTTGTGTGTATATCAAATTTATTTTTAAGTATTTTTTGCATTCCAAAGTTCTCTTAATACCAAAACTGTTTCTAGGATTTTTGGATAATTGAAAAATAGCAGATGTGCCTAAAATAATGGGGTAAACAGTTTATACTACGAAAATATAAATTTGGAATAAAATAAGGACGAAGATTAAAGACAGAGAAACCTAAAAAAATC
>CM037863.1:36081745-36088552 GCA_021292105.1 Anadara kagoshimensis | reverse complement strand
TACCCACTTTCAAGTCTTGGGTCAAACCTATTCAGGGCTCGAACCCACCACCTCCCAATTAAAAGGGAGCACCCTACCAACTGAGCTACAGCGGTGGTTGTTGGTTGGACATAGGTTAAACATAGATAAAACCTTGGTTGGCTAAAATAGCACATACATGTAACTATCCTCATCATGTAACAAGTTGTCTTTTAGTCCCAAAACATTCTGGATTTTGTCCAAATTTTGTAAACATTTATACAATTCTAGAATGAATTTAGAATTTTCAGACAAAATTTAGAATACAAAAACAAATAAACGTGTTCAGAAGATTCAGACTTTTTTTGGTGCAAGAAAAATTCAGAAATAAAATCCAAGATATTTTCAGAAAATATACTGGTACATTTATCAAAACTCACAAAATTTGTTTCATGAAGGCAGCATGCTCTGTGGAAACTAGGTCAAGAAAATATTTTTTCAGTGAAACCTGTTACATATGTTACACGACTAAACCTCTACAAACGATAAATCAAATTTAAAAATTAATGAAAATTTTCAGAAAAACCTGCTTCATAAGTTAAATGGCTTTAAATCTTTTTTCTATATCCCAGATTTTAAGACGACCAAGCCCATATAGGACACAATTTTGAACCTGCGTCAATCAAGGGTCGTCTTCTATTTGGCCCAATTTGAACTAATTCAGTCGAAAACTAGAAAAACTGTGAGCTACAAGCTCGCAAAAAATACCCCCCCCCCCCCCATAAAAAAATCCATTGGATCAATTTTTTAAATAGAAGGTGCACATCTGCATTATGTCACAAAGATTGTGTGAAAGTTTTATTAAAATTCATTGAGTGGTTTAGGAGGAGTTGTGGATAAGAGATGGGTACCCCTTGTCGTCTAATGGCTAAGTCCATGTTTTGCTGTGGGAAACCCCAAAAATCACCCAGGCATCACTATACAGGACCCATGATACAATTATTTTCCCTTTACCGGACCCTGTGGATACCCAGAAAAATCCCTGTAAGAAACTTATTGAAACTTCACATTGAAGAACAATAAGTTGCTAGAGCATTTTATAGCTTAAACAGCATGTCAATGTTGTCCGTCGTTTTTTTTATGTCAAGACTTAAAAGACAAATTGGACAGAAACCGAAACAAAATTCCAGAAACATAAACGATAAACCCAACCAAACAAAAAAATTGTGGTAAACAGGGATGAAGATTAGCAGGGGCCCAGAAGCCAATGGATACTAAAAATCAGTCTGTGCCCTTAATGTTTACATGTTTTAGCTATTTGTTACTATTACAACTTCTTTTCTGAAGTGAACTTGGCCCCCAATTCAAAATAGTTAAGCTTCATCCCTGGTGAATAGTATTTTGAAAAATCATTCTAGCCGTAAATAAAACAGTAATGAAATTTATCTTTTAAAGTAATAGTGACCATTTTGGCTTTGCCAACTTTTATAAATGATATAATTTCTGATTCCAAAATGATGTCATTTTGAGGTAAACAAAAATCATTGAAACTTTTAATTATTTTTATTTTTACACAAATATGAAATTAAAAAAAGTCAGTTTTTTTCCAAAAAATATATTTAGTGTAACAAACTAATGTTTAATGTTTAACATACTGGTATAACCAGAGCTCCAGATAATTTTAAAGTTTCATGGGTATTCACTCATCAAATTTTAATTTTATGAGTAAAAGCAATTTAGTGATGAGTAAAATTACTCATCAAATTTAACAATGAGGAGTAAAACCACTTTTACAGACAAATTTTGATTAAAAAGTAAGTGTAACTTAAAATACTAAATTAAAAGTTGAAACTAGTGAATATGATTGTTTTTTTTTACTTTACATTTTTCTGTCCTGTTGGATTTTGTTCAAAGCAGTGTAGCTGAATAAGAAAATGCATGGTGTTTCCCGACGTTTCGACAACCAACCACGGGTATTGTGCCTGTCACTGTAATATTGTTTCTTTTTTTACATTCTGTCCATCGGGTTTTTTCTTAGACTCATTGATACAGCCAGTAATTAAATCTTCAATAATTTGTTTGACAAATAATTCGGGACCTGACGATTTTGTCGTCAAAAATGTTTGTTTTGACTTTGCCATATTCAGCGGCATCTGTCATAAGAAGAACTTTGATTGGCTGACACTGACGTACGTGATACCACAAGGTTCATCATTGTCACAAAAGCGATTTCAAATCCAGGTCATGTAAATGTTATTATCAAGCGTCTACATGACTTGGCTGTAGACTGGGAGTCTCTACTTTCGTTTTCAGTTTCAAGTTGTAAACATCGATACGGGGGTTTAACTGATTATGTGTAAGTGCCCATAACCATGCGTAAGTAGTACGCTTCTTATTGAAATATTTGGCGTATTTAAATAAAATCTATGCGTAAAATACGCAGATACGCAGCTTATCTGGAGCTCTGTATAACAGTAAACTGTGATGTATGCGCACACAAGATCGGTTCGTATCGCAATACACTAAAGGAAAACCGGTATTTTGCAACACAGTTGACTTCTTTTTCCGGAAAGCCATAGCTGCTACCCTTCAGGGGTTCAAAATTATGTTTCGTAATGTAAGGGCCAGGACCTTTTGAATTTATTTTTGGCTGGTCCCACATAAAGTTTTGAAAGTCTAGTATCAACAGTGAATGGTCCATGTGCAATAACATTACTATGTATATTTTCACAGAGAAAAGGCTGCAAGTCCGTGGGACTTTTACAGCTAAAATATATAGGGTCCCATACAAAATTGATAGGTCCCAGACCTCCGACCCATGGAATTTTGAACCCCTGCCCTTTCATACCAAACAATTCTTATTCTTCAGGAGTTGAGTAATAGTGTTTAAGGTCCCAGTAAAGAATATTTCACTTATATCAAGATGTCGCCATTTACAGGAGAATGTGCAGAAATTTTGCCCGTGTTGTGCTGATGGCATTATACAACAGATTTCTTTATCATGCCACACCTACCATGACACGATACCTCATTTATTTTTTTTAAGTTTCCATCGAAAAGAACCACAACTTTCATCAATGTTATGCTGAAAGCTTGGCGAGAGAACAGTCACTAGCCACTTTCAAGTCTTGGGTCAGACTTGGTCTGGGTTCGAACCCATGACCTCCCACTTACGGAGCAACCACACTACCAACTGAGCTACTGTCTGCCATCTTGCACATGCAAAAATTGTATTTATTATTAAATGATTGTAACATGAGCTCAAGCTCAAAATACTTATATGAATAAAGAATATATATAACTGAGCTACTGCAGTGGTCAGCAGAAGAAATAACAAAATTGCTAAAGGAAAGGCACAAGGACATGTTTACAATCAATCATCAGTTCCCTAACATCTCAATTTCACAGAACACTGAATTTTCTGTCAGATTTTACTTGCCTAAAATTTCACTGAAATTTGGGATAAATCTTTTTAAAGAAAATATAGTTTTAAAAATGTACAACTATTTTAGATGACACAAGCACACAATTTTGTAGAATAATGAAAATGACAATAGGTCTGATCGGTTTCATTTGTCTGCAATTTTTACAATCATTATCTCTGTATTGGCATGTTTTCAACAAAATACAGGAAATAACATACTCAGCCACGCCCACCACTCACTACCCACCCCCCCCCCCCCCCAGCTGTTAACACCTAATGCCACATACTAGTTAATAAGTGTTAATAACCGAGACATTTATTTATGAAAAATAATTAGTTAATTCTAACGAAAAAGGCACACAAATTACACATTTATCTAAATAATTGAAGAGTACATTTGTACCCTCCCACCAACATTATTTTTTCAAATTTCAATTTTGACTGGAAAAACTAAAAAAAAAAAAGGACAGAATCAAGACATCTTCAACATTTCTATGAAAAACAATTTTTTCAAAATCTTTACTTGACATTTAATTGATGGGGGTACAACAGTACAAAGGGAACTGTTACCCAAAGAAAAGGCGGAAGAGATGGGTTTTTTTCCAACTCGCGGCTGGCTAATTATTACTGGTTATTTATTCCTAATTCACTTACAAAAATGAAACAAACTAATAAAATTTTAGTCATTATGGTTTAAGATCGTTTAATAATTTAAAGTGTGGACGCTGAAGTGGATTATATAAAATGCCGGCACGTTTTAATGTTGCACAATGAATTACTCATCTCCGGGGCCAAACCCAATCTACTTCCGGAAAACCAAGCATGTGCAATGTCATGTATTTTCTTTTCTTTTAAAAACCTGTAAAATGACATCAAAATTGGGGTTTTTAGGTTCCCTAAAGTCAAAATTAATTAAAGAATTACTTTGGGTTAACAAATACCACAGTCAAAATACAAAACCTACCATTTTGCCTAAATTAAAGTTGGTCTGTACGTGGAATGTCGCTCGCTTTCTATCCGGAAATGTGGTAAAGGTAGTAACTAAAACCTAAAGCGGATACAAAAAAATAATTTGAAAATCCGGATTATGTTGCCTTCAGATATATAACCAAATGCACATGTCGCACTCCAGGGTTGACCAAGAAACTCGTTTATTCGTATTAAAATAAAACTAATAAGTATATTCAGATTTATTTAACAATTAAAAACAAAGTTTGTAGAAGTGAAAGCCTAGAAGAGGTAACTTATTTTTTGCATGCTAACAGAACGAAAAAGTCCGAGATATTACCGGTGCACACATTTTTTCTTTAACTTAGATTTTCCTTAACTTCAATCTAGCAAATTTAAAAACTTTATAATTTTGTTAATTGCAAAGACATTCGGGAATTTAAGGTACCATTTGGACTTAAACCTTTCAGACTGTCATGAGTATCCGTATTTGATTTTTACAAATCAATGTTATATTATATATATAGTTCCCAGTATCCCATAAAAACACAAACACAGATAATATAAGAACTATTCAGACAAGATCAAGTTGGAGATGGATAGGACATGTGCTCAGAAAGCCTATGAATAACATCACAAGAATTGCTCTCAGATGGACGCCTGAAGGAAAAAGGAAGCAAGGCAGACCCAAAAACACTTGGAGGAGAACTGTTGAAAAGGAAATGAAAGAACATAGTCTTACTTGGGGAGAACTGGAGAGGATGGCACAAGATAGAGAAAAGTGGAAAACTCTAGTTCTTGCCCTATGTGCCCCCGGGCGTAAAAACGACTAGGTAGGTAGCTATTCCATAAAAGATGGTCGAAATTAGCAGACTTCAAGTTAAGGAAAATCTTCGTTGTGAAAAAAATGTGAAACGCATCATAAGTTTGTTTATATTTTACCTACCATATTTAAGTGCAGTATCTCAAATGCAGATTGTCAACAATGTCATGTGCTGATTTTGAATTTTCATGAAATTAATGCAGCACATATGATAACGGCAGTCACGGTCAGTAAATGATAAATGGCATCTTGCGTCAGTGGCGTAGCGTGCATATAACTTCAATAATCCCGTGCTTACACTTTAAAATTTTTTAAAAGCCAATCTAAAAATTTCTGTCATTTGTCATTCTGCCAATTGTCGTTTAGAATGATACAGAAGTCTTCATGAATTGACAAATTGTAGACATGGAAAAAAATCACCAAAAAAAGACACTCATTTTGAAGATCTAAATATTCTTTGGCTCTCAGATAAACTCATATTTTCGTCTAACTTGGGCGATAAGACGGGTACATTTTCCTTGAATGCAGAAAATGCACCAAATTTTGCTTATTTTTTAACATTTTCAGGGGGAGCATGCTCCGGAACCCCCTTCGTCTACCGTGACGCACTGGCACCAGGCTTGCAGGATAATTCTTTGCTGGCTACGCCACGGTGCATAGTCTTAGATTTTTTAAGCATTTGATAAGGTCAGTTATTGGACATTGTCGAAGCAACATTACAATTTAGGGATCCGTAACCACATATGTTGTTGGATAAAACATTTTTAATAAAGGTCCCTTGAAACATAATAGTGCGCAGTAGTGGCGTAGCGTGCATATAAGCTAATAATCCTGTGCTTGCACATAATTTTTTGATTATTTTAAAATGAATTCAATTTGTCATTTGTCATTTTGTCGTTTACAATATAAAAACGTCTTCCTGTATTTTTAAACTGTAGACATTTATAAACGAAACATCAAAATCCATAAAAATGATGTACATTTCTCTTCTAGCTGCATTACTGTCTTTGAATAAAAAACCCGAACTTGAATTCTCTTCTCACTCATATAAATACTGTTTCACAATGCAGAAAATTGCATCAAATCGCTTCATTTTCTCGAAACTTTCAGGGGGCATGTCCGGACACCCTTAGCGTGGACGCGTTGGCATGGGGCTTCAAGTGTACATTTATTCTTTTCTGGCTACGCCACTTCGCAAGCCCAAATAGATATGGTACAGACTTGTCGAACGTTAACACTGAGTTAACCAAATTAAATTAAAAATCGGGTGCAAAGTGCCCGAGTTATGGAAAGTAAGTGGGCGAAAAGCTGTACTCTTAGAAAACAATAGAAGCTGTCAATATACCATGTAGCTAACGAGGGGCCGAGATGAGCTGCCGATTTAATATCAATTCGTTAACTTAGTGTTAAACTCAGTGGCGGATCCAGGATTCTATGTTGGGGGGGGGGGGGGGGCACATTTTTAATTTGTGTTTGGGGACAACAACTATATAGAGCAGTCCTTACCCCATGTTATAGTGTGGTGAAGAGGCTGCGACATCGTTCAGTGGGAAATTAGGGGACTTGAAATATTTTAGAACCAAAAATGCATTTAAGGACTGGTAAAATATTTATTATGAATATCCGAAAATTTTAGGGGGGGGGCACAGGCCGG